>JAPKLY010000928.1:0-27159 GCA_026898435.1 Prunella vulgaris
TCCTTAATCGACCCGGATGGCGGGAGACTCGTCGAGCTCTTTGTTCCAGAGTCTGAGAAAGATTCGAAACTCAAGCAGGCGTTAAACCTGCCTAAGATCGGGCTCTCCATGATCGATCTTCAATGGGTGCACGTGCTCAGTGAGGGCTGGGCCAGCCCGTTGAAGGGTTTCATGAGACAGTCTGAGTTCCTCCAAACGCTTCATTTTAATTCCCTCCGCCTCGAAAACGGGTCGGTTGTGAATATGTCCGTCCCCATCGTGCTAGCGATTGACGATGCCCAGAAGAATCGGATCGGGTCGTCTACCAGCGTGGCGCTTGTCGATGAGAAGGATGGCCTTGTTGCCATTTTGAGCGAGTAAGGACATTTTCTCATTATTGCTCTTTAATTGAGGCGTTGAAATTGATTACAGTTTTGATGGTGATTGAGTTAATTAATAGTGGTAGACTTCAATATGAAATTGATTGAATTTTTTAGCACTTTGTTCAATATGAGATTTATAGTTCAATCTAGAATGTAGTTCTTGGAGAATGATTCTGGAAATGAAAATTAAGTAATTAGTTACTATTTGGCATGAGTATTTACTCAAAAGGATTAACTTAGTCTAGAGCTGTTATTTGAATCAGTCCGCTCGATAGCTCAACTAGGCTCGTTAACGCTTGAACTTGATTCGTTTATTTTGATAAATGAGTTGAGTTCAAGCTCGTGAGATATTCGATTTATTAATGAGTCGACTCGAGCTCAACTAATTGGACTCGATGTACGAGAAATCTTCCATTTTAGTGTAATAATGAGCAAGCTGTTAGCCTCATTGCAAGCTGAGTCGAAATCTCTTTTCAGCTCGATAATGTTATCGAGTGACCTCAAGCTCGGCTCGGAAAAAGGCTCATGTCGCTTCGAACTTCTTGAATCGACTAAGATGCTTTGTCGCCCGAAATAACTCAAGAAGATGTAGTAATAAGTTTTTAACTGCATTCAAAGGGCAATATTGAATGGAGAAACTTGCACTTTTTCTGGAATATTTGATAGATATTCCGTGATTTTGTAGTTATTTTTATTGTGCAGAGCTGATTTTAATTTGCTTTTGCTATATGATGAATCTTTTTTTTTCTACAGAACCCCCCACTATATGATCAAGTTGTTGAAATGCTGTCTACGTGCTATGCTTTTTAATTAAATTATGTTTATAATGTATCGAGGTGCTAATATTATATGATTAAATAATCTGGAGAACTATAATATAACATGATTATATAATTTGGTTGTTAAGATGGGAAATCATGTGGTATTTTTTATATAATTTGGTTGTTAAGATGGGAAATCATGTGGTTTTTTTTCATATTGAACACGTCCAACCGCTTGGTCCCACTTGTGGTGATCAATCTTGAGGGCTGAATTATGCAATAAATTAGTAGATTTTCATGTTTTTTTATGTTAAAGAGGTTTATCTTGAATTCTTAGTGCATATATTGATATTGATTGAGGTGTGTATATGCATGGCGATCACTTAATAAGCAAGTGGATGCTGACTTAGCACTTATGCAAACAGTGGTTCATCATGGCAACTGTTTCTAGATGTAAGGGGGTGTTTGCAAACATGAGTAACGACTTTAAATCACTTTATTATGTGTTAATGAATCACTTTTAAGTTGATTCTCAGAAGTTTTTAATGACCAAGTTTTTGAGTTTTTGACAAAGGGCTCTCTTTTAAAAAACTTTCTACTTTTGATTCTCCTGCAAACTTCAATTCAAATTGGTAAAATTTTGTTCGATGAATGTTCTATCTTTTTTCTCTTAGTATAATTAGACCTTTAGTATTCTGCCGTCAATGTTCTTGCACAGTTAGTTCTTTTTTCTCAATCAATATCTCTAACAATGTATACACTTGCATCACTGGTGGCAATATGGATTTGAATTCTTTTTTTTTTTAAATGTTATTTTGGATCTTATGTATTGCTCGGGTTGTAAACATTGATGCAAATCCTCATTATCTCATTCTTTCCCCAAATAGTAATTACTTGTATTCTATGTTATAACTCCAGCATTGAGATATACAAGCACAACAAAGAAGAAAGAATAGCAAGAACTTGGGGTACCACAGCACCTGGTCTTCCCTATGTTGAAAATGCTATTTCTGGCACTGGAAACTGGTTGATTGGTGGTGATTTAGAGGTTATAAATCCCGTCAAGTACAGCGACGGTTTGGATCGGTTCCGGCTATCCCCAGCCCAACTGCGAGACGAGTTTGAGAGGCGCAATGCAGATGCAGTGTTTGCTTTCCAGCTCAGAAATCCAGTGCATAATGGCCATGCTCTACTGATGACGGACACTCGTCGCCGCCTTCTTGAGATGGGATACAAGAATCCCATCCTCTTGCTCCACCCCTTAGGAGGTTACACTAAAGAGGACGATGTTCCACTTAGCTGGCGAATGAAACAACACGAGAAGGTCAGTCAACTTCTTAAAATGAGATAATTTATTAATGCTCTATCAGCCATCACTGCTATGAATTGTATAGATCAGGAGTATCAACAACTCAATCTAATTGGCCATTTAACACCAATACAGTGCAAATGTACATGATCAATACTATTCATTTTTCAGTAAAAACAACTCTTACCATTTGAAATGCTTTTGAATTACACAGTGTATCTAGTGTGTATACAAGATTGTCTTAAATTTATAATTTGCCCAATGAATTTATCATTATCGTTCATATTACAAGAAATTTCTAATGGAAAACCTGGTCAGGTAGTGTGCTTATATTTCTTTGCTGGCATACTTGTTATTTAGGTGCTTGAAGATGGTGTCCTCGACCCAGAAACTACTGTTGTTTCAATATTTCCGTCTCCCATGCACTATGCTGGCCCGACTGAGGTACAATGGCATGCTAAGGCGAGAATCAACGCGGGTGCCAACTTCTATATTGTTGGGCGGGACCCAGCTGGGATGAGTCATCCTGTTGAGAAAAGAGACCTCTATGATGCTGACCACGGCAAGAAGGTCCTGAGCATGGCGCCAGGACTGGAGCGCCTCAACATTTTGCCCTTCAAGGTAAATGAACAATCCTCTACATTTTTTTTGTTGCATTAATAAATCTCAAGTGATCTTGATTCTCATAAACCAGAAGACAAAGTAGGCGTTTGGTTCAGACTTCTTCGAAGTGAATGGTGGTGAGGATGGGCGTCGTGTAACCGTTGGGGTTAATTAGAATTAAAATGATTAATTTACCATAATCATACTTGAATAAGGTAATTAGACTCAAAATAAATCAATCATTATCTCATTTTGATTAATCATTCCCCTAATATATTCATTTCTCTTCAATCATTCCAGTATTCCTCCGTAAATAATCATTTTTTTATCCCCACTTGTTTTAAAACTAGAGCAAAACAGTAACAATGTAACCATATTCTTATTGCAATTCATTATTCAATAACTCTTATTATCATTACCATTTCCGTTGAAGAATTTGAACCAAACATTAACACGGGGTGTTAATAATTGCAGGTGGCTGCATATGACAAGACTCAAAGTAAAATGGCATTCTTTGATCCATCAAGAGCTCAAGACTTTGTGTTCATATCTGGCACCAAGGTATCTAAATGCTAAAGATATGATTGCATTTTACGCCTTTATAAACTTCTGTCTATTTTGTCACACGAATTGCTGCTTATTCTTGGCCTCGTTTCCATCAGATGCGAACCCTGGCGAAGAACAAGGAAAGTCCTCCGGATGGATTTATGTGCCCCGGTGGTTGGAAGGTCTTGGTGGAGTACTACGACAGTCTCGTTCCAGCGGAGAATGGTAGGGTGCCCGAACCCGTTCCAGCTTAAAATTAGTTCTTGTGTAAATTATGCTTGGGAGAACTGTAATCCTCCATATGTATTGTGAATGAATGATTGTCTTTGCTAAAATATGTTGCACCTTAATAATAAATCCAGTTGTATGGTCATTTTCTGTAATATAATGATAATGTTAAGAGTGATTTGTGCAAGTTCATTCTCGCACAGTGTGTGATATTTGGGTTTCTGCTGTAATGAATGGAATGGATTGGATTGTTGTGTTTGTAATTCGTATCTATGATTACAAAAATTATGTTTTTCTATTTTTATTTTTTTTGGGGAAATTTGAGAATTGGGCAAAATCACTTGTACTCTTGTAGTAGTAGTATTTGAGATGAAAACAGTTTTAGAAAGAAAAAAAAAAAGGTTTAAGAATGAGACATCAAACAAAAATTGAAATATCAATTATTATTCAAATTATTTTATAGTTGCAAAAATTATGCATGAGTCAAGTGAAAATAGGGTTGGGAATATTATATTCAACACAAGAAATTAAAAATTGAAGATTATGCTTCCAAAAAACTTTTAAGATTTTTACATTTTATATTTTTACAAACTAATGTTAATAAATTATCATTAAATTAAAATATAAAGTAAATTTTCAATTTTGAATAACTTTGAAATAACTTTCAACACAAGTAAATTATCATTAAATTAAACTATATGACGTGATATATGAATAACTTTGAAATTTCAGAAAAAAAAAGTAAAGAAAATCTTGGGCCAATTTGGTCCAAGATATTGTTATTATATATGTATAGATAGATAAATTTCATAATTTAATATACAATTAAATCTTTATTTAAAACTATATTTATTTATAAGTATAATAATAAAATATTCACTCCATTTCACATTTATTGCTATATCTAAATGGTATTTTCCACACTTAATGGCGTATTTCATAAAATGAAATATATCTATTTAACTTTTATCTATTCTACCCAATTATTCCTTCTCAAAAAATAACTTTATATAATAAATAACTCACATAATCTAATATTCTTTTCTAAAAATTAATTTTATATGATAAACGATTAATATATTAAAATTCATGCAGAATAATAAATACTTCCTCCGTTCGGGCATAACTTTCATAGTTATAAATGACAAACGAACCAAAAAAAATTGAGTATGTAAGTGTAAAGTTTAATAATAAAATTAAAAATATATATTTTATTAATTTTTATGAGTGTAAAATAATTTTTTTTTAGATATGTGAAAATAGAGTTGAGACGTCCAAATAAGACAATGTGGTCCCAAGGTAGTATGCAAATTAGCGTGGAAGGAAGAAAATAATACGGGCTTAATATTAAGGGGGATTAAATTGGGCCGAGATAATCTAGTAGTGGGCTTTTGACAACAGATAATTGGGCTTTAGTACAATATTAGGAAAATGGTCATTAGAAAAAAACTAGTCAACGAAATGGGAACATTAAGTATGGTATCAAGGAAACGTGTTCACGCCGTTTTACATTTTAAGTGTGAGCCTTAAATGATGTACTAATCGACATATGTATTAAGTATCAAATTCTTAATAAAAAATATCAATTCTTTGTTCTTAAGTTTCTTTAGATGAGAATTATTTAATTCAGAAGAATTGGTAATGTCACCCCACAACTTTATTTATAAATTTTATATTGAATTTGAGAAAATAATGAATTTTTTTTGTAGGAAAAAAAATAATGAACAATTTTATCAAATTAAGATCTTCTGTTAGAAGAGCATTAATAAATCCTCCATCGAGGTTTTATTATATTATACAAATAAGAGAAAAAGTGGATGGACGGATTTGAAAATAAATGGAGTTTAGAAAAAATACATGTAAAAAAGTATATATATTAAACTACAAATTGTAAAGAGACGAGAGAGAAAGGAAAAAGTAAAGGAAAGATAGAGATGGAATGGTAGAGATGAGGGATTTCACAAATGACATGGTTTCTATGAGGATTTGGAATTCCTTCATTTTGAGCATAAATTCAAATCTAAATATTTGTAAATACACCTAACTTACTTGGAAAAAGTGGTTATTTATTTGTGTGTGATTCATTGATTTCAAATCCACCAATCCAAACGGAGCATTAAGGCATCTAATTTTAATGACTAGAAATTAAAAAAAAAAATTTGCAATGAGGATGATGCATGATGCTAGTTTTAATAAAATTTTGTATGAGAAAATTTCATATATAAAATAAATTGTATTTATTTATTATATAATTTATGAATTTAAAGAATTCGATCCAATCATATTTTAAAAAATAATAATAAATCAAATATCAAAATAATCAACGGTCTCATTTAATTTGGATGATGTCAATCTTTATCGATTCTTTTAAAAGTTTATGTTCCTTTTTTTAGTGTATATGAAATAACTCAAAAGTTGCATGAAGTTTCTTGGCCTTTCTCATTTATTTGCTTAAAAGATACTTTTATTCCATGATGATCGGACTTGCATCATTTCTTCACAATTAAGTGATAATTTCATTACAATAGACTATGGTATTTGCTATAGCCCAAGATCATATATATATATTGCGATTCAAATATATTTTTAAATAATTAGAATTTTGTTTTATTGAATAGTTAGGGTTACTTATATTGAAAAGTTGTTCAATGAAAATAATTAGAATTATTTATAATTACACTCGAGTTGCACGATATATCTGATACATAAGAACTTACTCTTTAATATACTAGTTGATCTGTACGTACCAATTATACATAATAACTGATTGCATATGTAAATTGTGCGATTAGTATAATTAAAATGTGCAAACTAATATATATATTAAAGAATAGTAATTTCTATAACTTGTTTTTATTTTGAATTTGGTTCACATGCATTGCATATTTTGATATTAATCCTGTAAATTTTAAAAATATTTTGAATTTAGTCCTTTTAATTTGTGAAAGAATCAAAATTAATTTTTTTTTAACTTACAGAACTAATATCAAAATTTATAATCCATATGGATCAAATTCAAATTTGTGACAAGTTGTGGGACTACAAAAATTTTAATCTCATATTTATATATAACAAGGGTGCAGAAGTCGAAAATTAATAATCAGATGTTTTTTGGCCGCCTAGCGCATAGGCATCCGCCTATTTTGTTTTTTAAGTTTAAAAAAATAGATAAAAAATATAGATTTTGGGCTATCTAGATAACGCATAGTGCCGTCTAAACGCGCCGAAGAGCAAAAACACCCAAAATTATCAAATATACAGAAATTGAATTGATAAAATGCCAATCTAATGCCAAGAAGAAAACAAGCTAATAGAAATAATATCATATTTAGTTGAGAAATTCAACTTCAATTTTAATTTTGATTATCTAAATTTACTTGTCATAAGTAGTTTCGAAAATTCACTTTGTAAATCATTTTCATTCAAATTTTAAGTTGAACAACATTTGGGAATCAAAAGTGAGTAAATTGAGGTTAAGTTTAGGGTATAAAATAGATATATTATCATTAAAATTAATAATTACATTTTGCACCATAAATTTTGATTCTTTCTATCAAGTGATGGTCAAATCGATTAAAATTGGATAAGAAAAGAGTAATCTCGTGACTAATTTTATTGATGAATAAAATTTGATGAACAAAATTAAAATATAATTTAAATTTGGTAACTGAATATGATATTAACCCAAGGAAATAGTTATGTCAATAAATGCGTTTGCATTATTTATTACACGCGGTAAATTTATTTATATAGAATTTTTTTTACTATATTTGATTAAAATAGGAGAAAAAATAAGAAATTTATTAAAATAAAATCAGATGTCGATTTTGAGGACAACGATCATAAACTCAGTCGGTATCCATCAAATCGACTGGATACGTGTCATGCAACATTATGAGTATCAAATTCATTTTTTTATACCTTCGCAGCCGACTAGCTTTATTTTAATATATTTCTTATTTTTCTTTTTATTTTAATAAAAAATATTTTAATATAAATAAATTTGCTATGAAAATAGAAGATGAAACACTATGTGAAAATTCCCTTCACACGTTCATCAGCAACTTCCCGGAAACCCCATTATACCCCTATCCCATCCCGCTTTCTGTCATCCAATTCAAATTCTTTATTAACGTAACCGTGTCGGATTACAGCACACAATCTGTTTGATAAAATGCGCGACCGACTTTTTACAAATCTTTATAAAAAGAATCATCCATTTTCTATTGAGACACACATCTACTTGGCGAGCTTCCTCTGTGCCATCTGCATTAATTCATTCACTAAGAAAAAACCATTCATCGTTTCCAATTCAAATCTGATCAGTTCTTGATTCTTGATAACACAAATGTCTGCAATTATTGACGCAAGCTTGGAGCTTCTCTCTGCTTATGACACCTCTTGCCAAATCAGTATCCTCAACAAAAAGAGATGGCATATGGCTTTTGCCGCCATCTATTGCTCAAGGGCCTTTCTCTCTCCCTCCAAACATCACTCTTCTTCCCTTCTAAGCAACACCCCAATTGACAAACTAAAGATTTCATCATCAAGATTTGTTATTGATGTGATTGAGCAACACCCTTTTGATCACTCAATTCTCACAAATCTTGTCAAGGAGAAAAGCCTCAGTCAATTGGGCAAACTTGGAGGAGTTGATGGGGTTTCCACATTTCTCAGGACAGATTTACAGAGTGGCATTAATGGCGATGATGAAGATATTGCTTCAAGATATGAAGCTTTTGGGAGGAATACTTATCCCAAAGCCAAGACAAAGAGTTTCTTGCATTTTGTATGGGAAGCATTTCATGATCCAACGATCATCATTCTCCTAGCATGCGCTGCACTCTCCCTTGGATTTGGGATCAAAGAAAATGGGATTAAAGAAGGTTGGTATGATGGAGGAAGCATATTCGTTGCTGTCTTTCTTGTCATCTCTGTTTCTTCCATCAGCAACTTCAGACAGAGTAGGCAATTCGACAGCCTCTCCAAATTAAGCAGTGATATACTGATCGAGGTGGTGAGGGGAGGGCGCCGGCAGCAGCTCTCGATCTTCGAAATCGTCGTGGGGGATGTTGTCTGCTTGAGCATTGGTGATCAGGTCCCCGCTGATGGACTATTCATCGATGGACACTCTCTGCAGCTCGATGAGTCGAGCATGACGGGGGAGAGCGACCATGTTCGCGCTGATCGGGCCGAGAATCCGTTCTTGTTGTCGGGGACTAAGGTGGCTGATGGATATGGCAAAATGGTGGTCACCTCCGTGGGGATGAACACTTCCTGGGGGGAGATGATGAGCTCGATTGGCCGCGATTCCGATGAGCAAACGCCCCTTCAAGCACGCTTGAACGGGCTAACTTCGTCAATAGGTACAAGGATGAAAACATCTCGATATTTTTCTGATATATCTATCTATTTTTTGTGGTAACTGATATGGAGTAAAAACGATATTTCTATAATATTCATAAAAAAATTAAAAATATCGATAAATATCGACTATTTTCTTTTACAAATTGAACTTAATATCGTTAAAATATTAATTAAATCGAAAAACATTGATAAATTTCAATAAAAAACCAAAAAAATAGTGTATTCTATGTAAGTTTATTAAATGTAAAATTTATTGAAAATTCTTTTGATAAATTTATGTATTAAATTTTCCTAATTTTTTAAATTTATCGATTGATATTTCCCATAAATTTAAGATGTTGATATTTTCACTAATACCGATATTTTCAACCTTGGATAGGTAAAGTTGGCCTGGCCGTAGCTTTCCTTGTTCTTGTTGTGCTTATGGTGCGTTACTTCACGGGGAATACAGAGGACGAGAATGGGAATGTGGAGTATAATGGGAGGAAGACGAAGATGGATGATGTGATCAATGCTGTGGTGGGGATCATTGCAGCTGCTGTTACTATTGTAGTTGTTGCAATTCCTGAAGGTTTGCCTTTGGCTGTCACGCTCACTCTTGCGTATTCGATGAAAAGAATGATGGCCGATCACGCTATGGTGCGGAAGCTCTCGGCTTGTGAGACGATGGGGTCCGCCACGACCATTTGCACGGACAAGACGGGGACTTTGACGCTAAATCAGAT
The DNA here is from genome assembly GCA_026898435.1 of Prunella vulgaris. Lineage (NCBI taxonomy): Eukaryota > Viridiplantae > Streptophyta > Magnoliopsida > Lamiales > Lamiaceae > Prunella > Prunella vulgaris. Next base: position 9,902 of record JAPKLY010000928.1, read on the forward strand.
GAAGGTGACAAAGTTTTGGGTGGGGAAAGAATCAGTGGAAGGAAGGGGCTATAGTTCGATTGTGAGGAATGTTGTTGGTTTGTTTCATGAGGGGGTGGGGCTCAACACCACGGGATGTGTTTACAAATGTGGTAACATCTTGGAAATCTCTGGAAGCCCGACGGAGAAGGCGATCCTCTCGTGGGCTGTGATGGAGATGAAGATGGATGTGGATGAAGTTGTGAAGAGTTGTGAAGTTGTGCATGTTGAGGCATTCAATTCGGAGAAGAAGAGAAGTGGGATTTTGGTGAAGAAGGTTGAAGATGGCAGTTTTCATGTGCATTGGAAGGGAGCTGCAGAGATGATTCTTGCAATGTGCTCTCATTACTATGATTTGGAAGGAAATGTTAAAGAATTTAGTGGGAATGAGAGGGAGGAATTTGAGGAAATAATACGAGGTATGGCTGCTTCTAGCCTTCGATGCATTGCGTTTGCTCATAAGCAGGTGTTTTCCGAGGCTAATTCCATTCAGGAAAACGGATTGTCACTTATTGGTTTTGTCGGGTTGAAAGATCCCTGCCGCCCTGGTGTGAAGACAGCTGTGGAAGACTGTCGATTCGCAGGAGTGTGTGTGAAGATGATAACCGGGGACAATGTCTTCACGGCGAAAGCCATAGCCACGGAGTGTGGCATACTTCATTCCATTCAGGACTGTGATGATGAATCTGTGGTGGAGGGAGTGGTGTTCCGTAGCTACACGGAAGAGGAACGAATGGCCAAAGTCGACAAAATCCGCGTGATGGCGAGGTCCTCTCCTATGGACAAGCTTCTGATGGTTCAGTGCCTGAGAAAGAAGGGCCATGTTGTGGCGGTGACAGGAGACGGCACCAATGATGCTCCGGCTTTGAAGGAAGCGGATATAGGCGTCTCGATGGGGATCCAGGGGACGGAAGTGGCGAAAGAGAGCTCGGATATTGTCATCCTCGACGACAACTTTGCCTCGGTTGCAACGGTCTTGAAATGGGGCAGATGTGTGTATAACAACATTCAGAAGTTCATCCAATTTCAGCTGACTGTGAATGTTGCAGCTCTTGTGATCAACTTCGTGGCAGCTGTTTCGTCGGGCGAAGTACCACTAACCGCGGTCCAGCTGCTGTGGGTGAATCTGATCATGGACACATTGGGGGCATTGGCTCTGGCGACGGAGAGGCCGAGCGAGGAGTTGATGGAGAAGCGGCCCGTGGGGCGATCAGAGCCGTTGATCACGAATGTCATGTGGAGGAACCTGATGGCTCAAGCAATGTACCAGATTGCTGTCCTGTTGACACTGGAGTTCCGAGGGGAGGCGATTCTTGGGGTAACGGAGAAGGTGAACGACACGCTGATATTCAACGCGTTCGTTCTGTGCCAGATATTTAACGAGTTCAATGCCCGTAAGATCGAGAAGAGGAACGTGTTCGAGGGGATATCGAGGAACAAGATGTTTGTCGGGATAATCGGGATCACGGTGGCTCTACAGGTGGTGATGGTGGAGTTTTTGAACAAGTTTGCGGACACTGAGAGGTTGAATTTGTGGCAATGGGGAATGTGTGTGGGAATAGCAGCAGCATCTTGGCCTATTGCTTTGATTGTGAAGTTCATACCAGTTTCTGATAGGCCTTTCTTTAGTTATCTAAGTTTGAGGAAACTAAGGAGCATATAGATAGATTATTACCATTTTGCTGATTTTTCCTGTTTTTAGTGCTGAATATTTGTTTATTTTTCTGTATATATATATATATATATATATGAATTTTATTAACATATTCTTCATTGGTTGCAATAGAAATATGTTATTTTCTATGATTTGGTTTTAACCTGCTAATGAAGAATGTCGATAGAAAAAAAAGATATGTCACGAAAAAATATATCCTCATAGAAAAAAAATAATGTTATTGAAAAGAATAATTAATGAGTAGGTCCCTGTGAAATTTATTCATAATATGAAATTCATATTATTAGATTTACTTACAGATACCATAGGATGAATTCTCTTATATTAGTATTATTTTATACAGTAATATTAATTTACAAATTTAACGATACCAATAATACATATATTAATATAAGTAAAAATATTTAATAGTATTAATTTTATAGCATAAAATCTGTTCTTGTGATACTTTATGACAACTAGTGTTTAAAAATCAATAGATTTCCAAGTTTTCTTTACTACACTAGTATATTAATTATTCGTACGTTGTACAGTTTGTGGTAATAAAAGGAATTTGATAGTTTTTGTTATAGTTATTTCAACTTAGAAAAAAATGTGTAATTACTTTTCCTTTTTCTAAATGAAGTAAAAAATTATTCTATATATAGTTTTTTTTAAGTATTTTTTTAATTTGGCAAAGTATCTTGTAAACAAATTTTAATGCGAGGAAGTGGTATAGCTGTTATATTAAGTGTTTGCTTTGATACTCTACAAAATAGCTTCATGAATAATTTTTTCAAAAAGTGTGATAGATAATTTTAAAAAAATAAACTGTATTAAGTGTTTCAAAATAGAAAACTAACTTTCAAATGTAAATGCCTGAGTATAAAAAACATTTAAGATATGTTAAGCCATACAATACAACTAGTTTTGAAGTGAATCTTTTGACAAATAAATAGTACTTTTGATTGAAAAAGTGATACATCAAACTTCCAGATATTTTCATGCACCCAAGAATTCATGGGAAACAAGAGTAAGAATCTAGGATGGGAAAAATGAGATTGAAGGATTTGGGTACATTTGTAAGAAAATGATGAAGTTGTGGAATAGAGACTTAAATGTGGATGCTTTCAATTTTCAAATGGATGAATTAATCATATTGGTTACTTTAAAAAAAAAAAAAAATTTATATGGGCCTTAGTCCAATTCATTTTCTAATTCATGTATGGCCTTGCCCCATTTTCTTAAATGTTGGAATTATTAGTTTATTTAAAAAAAAAAATTATGTCTTTGCGTGACACTGCCTTGCATTCTCTCTCTTCATATCTAAGATAACTTGGTGTGTTTGTTTGAAACAATACAGATTGGATTGAATTGAATTAATAGAATTATATAAATGTGATAAGAATATTTGATTAGATTGAATTGAATTAATAGAATTATATAAATGTGATAAGAATATTTAATTTAAAATGTATATTTGAATTATATGATTACCTATTTTTTATAGTTTAATACTACCTCAGTCCACGAAATTTATGCTCACATTTTTGCACGTGGTTTAATGCAATATGTCGGAGGGTATTATGAGATATTGTGAGGTCCGTTTTGAATAAAGAGAATATTTATGAAAAAGTATATCATATGTACTTTCCATAAATACTTTCTTTACTCAAAACAGACCTCACAATATCCCATAATACCTTCCGATATATTGCATTAAACCACGTGCAAAAATGTGATTATAAATTTCGTGGACGGATGGAGTATTAAAAATAGTTTTATGTTTGAATTGAAGGATTAAGAGAAATAAAATATTAAATATTGGGAAAATTTATTTTTTTCGTCAGGTAACTTTAACTTTTTTTTTTATTTTGGCCCAATTAACTTTTAAAATTTGAATTTCGTCTTATAATTTTACCTCTTTATGATTTTGATCCTATTAATTTTTATATTTTGATTTTCATCCTGTAACTTACATATTCTTTATTTTTGTCCCATAATTTTACTTCTTTTTGTATATTGACATGACCACACTTATCACACACAAACATACGACAAGTTTAAATAAAACTCAACCTGAAAACTGACTATAATTTTTTTCAATATACAACATAACATTATATCAAACCCAACAACTTGTTTACATTCACAAAAGTAGTTTCAAACCACACAAGCAAACTATGTCACCTCCAAAACCATACAACAGAATACATAATTTTACAATATAATACAATACGGGTTTAAGACAAACACAATATACTACAACAGGCGCAAAATAAGCCACGATCATGCCTGCAAGTCGTCATCTATGTACACCGCAACTCAAAAAGCCTGCAAGAGCGCCACAGCTACTCCAATTTCATCACCACATCACATATCGTCAAGATTACCTACAATGCATAAACTAAATGAGATTTATAAATCTCAGTAAGCAGAAATTATGCATGATGATGTGATTCTTTTGAAAACCTCCCCATGCACACTCTTTTGAAATCATCAATTTATTTATGAAATACACTCCATGACCTTATCTAGACACACTGTCATACACCGGAAAGAGCTCAATGTACACATAATCAAATGACCAATAATGATATTGATGTGGGGCCCATCCTCTTGTGGCCCATCAGGGTTCGGATCTCACATACGCCCCCATGTCCACCAAGAAGTCATCCCACCACGCCGACCCATATAGTGAATCCAAGGATCTACCCTCCAGCGACCAGCAAGGTCCATCACCAAACATGACCCTCTGTCCGCGCAGGAAGTCCCCATAGGGAAACACACAAATCATATCATAATAAGGCATCAGCCCACACCAGGTAGCCTACGCTAGGTTTCCCTAGGTTGCTCCTTCCCAGGTCGCTCCTTACCGCCCTCGGTGTATAATCAGTGGCCACTTGTAAAACCAATTAGTTTCAATGCATGATATGCAAGATGCTTGTGCAATCAATGACACTTAACAACATTTACAGATTATTGAACTCACAGGTTCAGTCCACAACAATTATGGAGCTCACAGACTCCTTTTACAACACATATAGAGCTCACAGACTCATTCCACATCAAATACAAAGCTCCCGGGCTCATTTCATATAATCACAGAATATAAATCACATTTACAATCCACTTAATTTCACATCTTACCACTCAAACATGAATAAATCATAAAATAATATGTTTATACATTGTAGTTGCAAATGAACTTCTACTTACCTTAAATCCGTAGAATATTGACAATGCTCACCCTCAAACCACCTTATCACTTTTCACTATTGAGTCAAATAAAATAAACAGACTATAAATATTATTGCAATCAATTAATTAACTATATTAGCAAAGAATTACATACTCTCACTACAAGAAATTCGCATTTTACCAACGGAAAAAATTTGTTGGTAATCACTATATTACAATTTACCAACGGATTACTAACAAAATTCCGTCGGTATTTCGCTCGTCGCTAAATTTACCAACGAAAAAGTAGTCCGTTAGTAAAAAGTACTGATGGATTACCAACGGATTACCGACGGATTAACTTATACTACCTCCGTCCACGAAATTTATGCTCACATTTTTGCACGTGGTTTAATGCAATATGTCGGAGGGTATTACGGGATATTGTGAGGTCCGTTTTGAATAAAGAGAATAATTATGAAAAGTATATCATATGTACTTTCCATAAATACTTTCTTTACTCAAAACGGACCTCACAATATCTCATAATACCTTCCGACATATTGCATTAAACCACGTGCAAAAATGTGAGCATAAATTTCGTGGACGGAGGGAGTATAATTTTTCTGTTACTAATCTGTTGGTAAAACGGCCAGTAAATGAAATCCGTTGGTAATTTAATGGTCAGACCCGTCAAAAATCTATTGGCAATTTGTTAGTAATTTCTGTTGGTAATCCGTTAGTATAAATATCGGTTGGAAATCCGTTGGTAAATTCTGTTAAGAATCCGTCAGTATTTTGTTATTAAAACTTGACAATGTTACCAACCAAAAAAAATCTGTTGGTAAATTACATTTTCATTTTTATTATTTATTCGTTAGTAATATGCTAATATATCCTATCAATCAATAAAATTTTAAATGTACCACAAATGTAAATCCATAGCATAAACTACATAAACAAAATCCACCATTTTGCATAGTTCATCATTTTTTTTAATCAATACGTTCTCAACAATTTACAAACATAATTCAAAATCTATGACTATCATAATTCTTAATTGATACTCATCCTAATCACCACCATCAAGAAGGTCTCGAAAAGTTGGAAGTTGGGCCATTGACATAATCCATTAGATGACGTATTATCTCCTCTATTTTTGTTTGTCGTGCCACAACATCATCCAATACTCGTTGGACCTCAGCCCGACCCTCGGCTCCACCCTCTTCCCTAATGCGCTCTATGTCCATTTGTGACATCCTAAAAGAAGTTTGTGACAAAGAAATTGGATCTGTGCTTGTTGATAAAGATAATAGTTCTGAAAAACTACATTATGGCTGAACAACCAAATTAGCTCTCGGCCTCTTCATGGTCTTAAGTGCTCTGGTCAATGCTGGGCAATAAAATTTACAAAGATTGGGGTCTATAAAATTTACTTGTGCATGTATATTCTATTAAGCATCTCCTGTTATTGGAACAAGCTCTTCCATAATACAAATTAAATTAGAAGAATTATTAGAGTAGTAATAGGGTGAGAGAGTAGTGTATAGATGAATGAAAAGTTCAAACATATTTGTGCTCTACAATACTTTGATGTGTGTTAACACTCAAAGAAATAAATAAATACTCCATCAAAGACCTTTATCTATCTTAGAATGTTTGTCCACTGCAAACACACAACTCAACATCAAAACTTACTTTACACAAATTTCATCAATAATGCATACCAATATATATATTCATCACAGTCATCACGTTTTTATAATTATCACTTTTATCCTACACCTCTCTCTCTCTCTCTCACGAAGAGTGGATGTTGAAGCCTTCATCTGGAGAGTGTCGGTAGTCTGGGAAGTTATTGAAAATGGGGAGGAAGTGCTCACATTGTGGGAGCATAGGGCATAACTCAAGAACCTGCAATGGAACCAAAAGTGGGGGCAAATATTGGTGGTCGAGTGATATACAAAAATTCTTCCACACAAACTTATAGTCAAATTCAAACCAATAATCAACAGCAATCCGAAAAAACAAAACCGCGACAAATGCATAATTGATTGTACACTTTCTGACTCACTTTGCCTTCAGTTTTGATGGACAACATTTGACCATTGAATGATAATTGTGTCTCAGTATCACAACCAGGAAACAGCTTCTGATCGACAGATTTAAGCATCTAAAAAAATCTCTGCGAACGAGGATTTGGTTCCTCTTCCATGTGGTGACCACCTAAACCAGACTCATCAATCATCGTATGATAGCTTTGGAATTCATCCACCAGTGTCTCAGAGCATGGAGTAGGCGAATCACTGCTCGAACCACCAAACTCAAATCTCTCACCTCCACTATTACGAAACTGACCATAGAAGGCAACCACTGTTTCAAGATTATAATTCCACCGGGTTTCGCCATGTACGGTCCAATTGTAATAGTATGGAGTAAAACCAGACATCACGAGATGAGTTAGAACCTCATCAATGCTCAAAAATCTCTTGTTACCACACTTTTTTTTTTGAACAAGGACATCTAATCTGGCCATACCTATCCATGCAGTGTGGATTAAGAGAGACAAACCCAGTAAACTCATGAATGTTCTGGTAAAATTCAGGGTTGATCGATCCTTGTATCACTACAAAAAAACGGGTTTTACCGACCAAAAAACGGTCGCTAAACAGATTTATCGATCGATCATGGTGGTCGGTAAAACTGTGGTCGCTAACATTTAGCGACCGAATTTCCAATCGGTCACTAACTTAGCGACCGTCAAAATGGTCGGTAATTAGTCGCTAAAAGAACCGGGTTTTGACCCGTTTTGGAATGTTACCGACCGAAATATCGGTCGGTAAATATATATTTACCGACCGTTTTATCGGTCGCTAAAATAATTATTATATTTTATAATTTTTTTTATTTTTTATTTAGCGACCGCCATATCGGTCGGTACATATATAAGTTACCGACCGATTTGTTGGTCGCTAAATAATAATTTTATTTTTTTAATATTTTTTATATTTTATTTAGAGACCGAATAATTGGTCGGTAAATATATAATTACCGACCGATATGGCGGTCGCTAAATTTTGTCGTGAATTTTTTTTTTGGGGCCAAGGTGGTTCGAACTCAGGCCTCCAGCGTGGCTCAGCAAGGCTCGAACCACTTGGCCAAGCACCCAACATATTAGCACATGCACCGCATTCTTTATTTGAGCCATAAGTGGCTCAGAATTAATTCCCCAAATTCGCGCCTGTGAGGGGTCGAACACGCGACCTCTGGGCGTCTCAGAGGTGGCGTGACCACTCGGACACTTATCGTTATTGTTCATTTTTATGCAATTAATTGTATATAACTCCAAATTGAGTCACGTTTTTTTTAAATGCTTCTAATTAAATGAGTATTGTTTCTACTTTATTTATGTTTATATATATTTCATTAAATATTATAATGTTAAAATTTTATTATTTAATATTACCAAAATTTATTAATTTGTTCATTTTTTTGCAATTAATTGTATTTAACTCCAAATTGAGTCACATTTTTTTTAAATGTTTCTTTTGTTTGATATTTCTCCAATTTTTTTCTCACGTCTGAGAGTTGATTTTCTACGTCGGAGGAGGGGTGAACAAGGACATCCAATCTGGCCATTCCTATCCATGCAGTGTGGATTACGAGAGGAAAACACAGTAAACTCATGAATTTTCTTGTAAAATTCAGGGTTGATCGATCCTTGTATCAGACGAGGCATTTCATACATCCAACGACGATTAGGGAGTTCCATCTGATTTAAATTAAGAATATACCACATTAGAATTATAAAAAAATTCGCCAGAGTTTCGACTGTAAACAAGCATATCCGATTTTTTAAAACAAAAAATCCAATATATATAATCATACATCAATTACACTACAAAATTCTAACAAATTAAATTAGGATTAATCTCCAATAAAAATAGATATATCCATAAATAATTAATGTACAACATGCAAATAATATTAAACTTAAACAGAAAAAATGTAAAAACGTACGGTCAAATTGAAGCAACGAGCACAATGTGACAATGGACCCGAAATTAGTGACCGCATTTTTATTTTACCGACCGATTTTTCGGTGGCTAAATATAAAAATCGAATCGGGCAATAATTGTCCACCTACCTGCTTTCGGTTTTTAATTTTAGCGATCGAAAAAGCGGTCGGTAATATAAAAATATACTACCGACCGCCTAATCGGTCGGTAATATTGTTGACTAATATTGACTGACAATATTACCGACCGATTTGGCGGTCGGTAGTTTATTTTTATTTTACCGACTGCTTTTTCGGTTGGTATTACGCCGAAAAATTTAGGGTTTGACCATTAGTCAACATCGGTCGCTAAATATTTAATTAGCGATCGATTAAAATCGGTCGGTAAAATTCGGTCGCTAAATTTCGTCTTTTTTGTAGTGTATCAGACGAGGCATTTCATACATCCAACTACGATCAGGGAGTTCCATCTGATTTAAATTAAGAATATACCACATTAGAATTATAAAAAAATTCGCCAGAGTTTCGACTGTAAACAAGCATATCCGATTTTTTAAAACAAAAAATCCAATATATATAATCATACATCAATTACACTACAAAATTCTAACAAATTAAATTAGGATTAATCTCCAATCAAATTAGATATATCCATAAATAATTAATGTACAACATGCAAATAATGCTAAACTTAAACGGTAAAAAAGTAAAAACGTACGGTCAAATTGAAGCAACGAGCACAATGTGACAATGGACCCGAACGATTGCAACCAACACGTTGAAACAATATTTCTTCACATTTCAGAGATTTTTTGAAGGTTGGGGGGGCGTAAATTTTCGTGAATGAAAAGGAAAGAAAAGGACAATGACTGTTCTATATTCGAAATTTAGCGACCACATTTGTATTTTACCGACCGATTTTTCGGTCGCTAAATATGAACATCGAATCGGGCAATAATTGCCCACCTACCCGCTTTCGGGTTTTGATTTTAGCGACCGATTTAGCGGTCGGTAATATAAAAATAAATTACCGACCGCTAAATCGGTCGGTAAGTTGTTGACTGACAATATTACCGACCGATTAGGCGGTCGGTAATTTATTTTTATATTACCGACCACCTTTTCGGTCGGTAATTTATTTTTATATTACCGACCACCTTTTCGGTCGGTATTCAGTTGGAAAATTTAGGGTTTACCAATAGTCAACATCGGTCACTAATCGGCCGCTAACTAAAGTTGGTCGGTAAATGTCGGTCGGTAAAACTCGCTTTTTTGGTAGTGACTCTAAACGTAGAGAGGGGATAGAGAGAAAGAGAGAAAGCGCAGGGACCTTCGTTTAGTCTGAGCTAAATGATGCTGCCGCTGGACAACGCCGCCGGACGCTGCCGTTGGACAACTCCACTGGACGTGGTGGATGAGCGCCAGACGAAGTTTCAAAAATTTGGGAATGGGCGCCAAAGACAATTAGGATTTTCAGTGATAGATTTTCAATTTGAGAAGTAAATAGTAATATACTCTTCTATTATTTAAAATAAATTATTTAGAATTACTGACGGAAATTTTCCGTTGTTAAAAATTATTTTATTACTAATCTGTTGTTAAATTAAAATTAATTTAAAATAAATTAAAATTTTAGTAATTACCGACGGAATATATATTCTGTTAGAAATTTGTGTTGCTAAATTATTAGTAAAGTGTTGGTATAATAAAGCAAACGAATCTGTTGCAAATCCGTTAGTATTACCAACGGATTTTTTGTAGTGTCTATTCTACCAAATATTAACTTAGTTTAATTTGTTATAAACTACAATAAATTCTTTCTAAAATATAATTAATGCACTAAAAAGCAAATTAATATATATATCAATTCCAATCTTCGTTAAAAAAATCGTAAAGGTAATACGTTAAGCATGGTGCTTACCTGAGGTTTGCCACTGAGTGCCTTTTTTTTTTTCTTTCTAAATCAGTGAGGTAAACTAATTTCCTTACCAATCCTTTTTTTTTTCTTTCTTTTCTTCTCCGCCGCGTATTCCTCTCTCGCAGCCTCTCAGCGTGTGTGAAATGAGTTTTGGCTTTGTTGGCTTGGGATTTGGGTTAATAACCCCCAATGTACCGCCATATCCCATATTATATTATATATAATATTATTATTAACTTAATGGCTAAGTTAGTAGGTAGCATATACATATATATATATATATATATTTTTATTTTTTATATTATTCCTATTATTTTTAAAAAAAAAATATTACATCACTTATAATATTTTACTTTTACTTTAATTTTATGCTCCATATGCTAAAATAACAACGAACAATAAAAAAGGAAACATGATACAGTGGGATTAGCAATAGATGGCGTACATGTCATTCTTTCCTTAACCATAGTTGAGATACTGTGCAATAGTACAAATTGCAGCGTAGTAACTAATTTCGGTGCAACTTCCAGGAACCCCAAATATGAAGACAAATGACCCCTCATTTATTTCTATAAAGCAAAGATTTATCCAACTCCATGTATTTCCATCAGCAATTCGCTTCGATCGAATTAATTACAATGCCGACAATTCATGATGCAAACTTAGAGCTGGTTCTCTCCGGTTCCGATGATAAAGTTAGAAAGAGGTGGCGCGTGGCTTTCACTGCCGTCTACTGTTCGACGGCCTTTCTCCCTCCTCCGTCATCAAGATTTGTTATTGATCATTGCATGGTTTGTACGTATATAATAAATATTTTGTTTAATTTTCTTAAAATTACCTCACCAAAAAATCTAAACTTGTAGGAAAGTATCTAATCAATACATTTATTTAAAATCTTAGTCTTGTATGCATTAGGTGTATCGTGCAACTCAAGTTCATTTTTAAAAAGTTACACAAAATATTATTGAAGAGTCATACATGTTATTATTGAAAAGTGTATGTTCAATGACGTAACCTTTCAGTAATAAATTGTATAACTTTTTAAAAATATACTTGAGTTGGACGGTACACTTGGTGCACAAGAGACTTACTCTTATTTAAATTATCTAACAATGTTTATAAAGAGGAGAACCAAACATAATATTATCAAATATAAGGTGCCCTACCCGTGCATCTGACGGGCACAAATCTAAGTACAAAAAAATCGTGGTGTAACGACGAAAAGCTGTCTATAAATATCTAGTCGTCATATGTTAAATTGACATTAACGACATGCATCTTCTTCTTTTTTTTTTTCATCGCTAAGAAACTGTAATTTCAGTTTTAGAAATATTTACAAAGTTTTTTTTTTTTCTTTTAATTACCAAGTTAACATCACCACCTTCATCTCACCGCAAAGGGACATAGCTGAGGAATGGTCTATCCGGAACTGGGATAAACTTCACGAGCAATGCAATAGGCCAAGACGCTGCTGCTATTCCGACGCACATTCCCCATTCCGACAAATTCAACCTCTTTGTGTCCGCATACTTGTTTAAAAACTCCACCATCACCACCTGAAGAACCACCGTGATCCCAATTATCCCCAAGAAAAGCTTGTTCTTCAAAATTCCCTCAAACACATTTTTCTTCTCCATCATAAGAGCATTGAACTCGTTAAATATCTGGCAAATAATGAACACGTTGAATATCAACGTGTCGTTAACATTCTTGGCTATGCCAAGAATTGCTTCACCTCTGAATTGCAGTGTCAACAAGACAGCAGTCTGGTACATTGCTTGAGCCATCAGATTTCTCCACATAACATTGCTGATGAGCGGCTCTGATCGCCCTGCAACCATCAGCTCTTTACACGGCTTCTCCGTGGCAAGAGCAAACGCTCCCAAAGTATCCATTATCTGATTAGCCCACAACAGCTGTATAAAGGTTAACGGCATTTTAACTCCTAAAATCGCTGCAATAACTCTGATCACCAGACCTCCCACATTATTTGTGAGCTGGAATTGAATGATTTTCTGAATGTTGTTATGAACACATCTCCCCCATTGCAAAACTGTTGCAACCGAAGCAAAGTTGTCGTCCAAGATCACAATATCCAAGCTCTCCTTCGCCCCGTGATTACCCATTGCAACCCCTACATCCGCTTCTTTCAAAGCCATTGCATCATTTGCTCCATCACCTATAACTGCCACGATTTGGCCCTCCTTTTGTTTCAGGCATTCAACCATCAGACGTTTGTCCGAAGGGGACGACCTAGCCATTACTAGAATCCTATCTACTTTCTGCATTCGTTCCTCTTCCGTGTAGTTGCGGAAAACCAACCCTTCCACCACCGATTCATCGCTATCATCATCAAGAAGAAGAATTCCGCACTCTGTGGCAATGACCTTCGCCGTGAAAACATTGTCACCAGTTAACATCTTCACATCCACACCTGCAAATCGGCAATCTTCCACTGCTTTCTTCACACCAGGGCGGCATGTATCTTTCAGCCCCACAAAGCCCAAGAAGCTCAATCCATCTTCTTCAATCGTGTCCTGATCAGAAACCAGCTTGTGTGCAAATGCAATGCATCGAAGGCCACTAGCAGCCGCACCTTGTATGAGTAGATTAATTTCCATTCTTTTGTTGTCATCCAAGCTACCATGTTTCCTTCCAAGTCATAGTAATGTGTGCACATTGTTAGAATCATCTCCGCTGCCCCTTTCCAATGCACATGGAGACTATCATCTTCCACCTTCTTCATTAGAATCCCACTTCTCTTCCTCTCTGAATTGAACGCTTCCACGCTCACAATATTACAACCCCTTTGAACTTCCTCTGTTTCCATCCCCAGTTCATTCACCGCCCACGACAAGAGCGCCTTCTCCGTCCAGCTTCCGGAGAATTCGAGGTTACCTCCCACCATGCAAACACTTCCCGTGGTGTTAAGACCAACACCCTGGCAAAGCAACTCAATCACATTCTCTTTCCCCTGCCAAAAGTTGGTCACCTCCATCTGATTCACCGTCAGGGTCCCTGTTTTGCTCGTGCAAATGGTTGTGACCGAACCCATCGTCTCACAAGCCGATAGCCTTCGCACCATCACCTTATCCAGCAACATTTGTTTGATGGAATAAGTCTGAGCAAGTGTCACTGATACAGGTAATCCCTCTGGGATGGCAACAACCACAATCGCCATTCAAGTTGAAATAATCCCCACAAGTGCATCAATCACACTCATTTCTCCTCCCTCAAACTCCCGGTTGCCTCCGAAGTAGCGCACCAGAAGCACCACAAGTACAACCAAGCCAAACATTAAACTAATTTTGTATATGGATGAATTCAACCTCTTCAACTGGCTTTGAAGGGGCGTTTCCTCGTTGTCGGGATCACGGCTCGTGGCGCTCATCCTCTTCCCCCAGAAAGTGTTCATCCCTACGGAAGTGACCACCATTTTAGCATATCCATCAGCCACCGTCGTCCCCGACAGCAAGAAGGGATGATCGCCCCTATCAACCCGGACAAGATCGCTCTCCCCTGTCACGCTCGATTCATCGATATGCAGAGAGTATCCGTTGATGAATAGTCCATCTGCAGGGACCTGATCACCGATCCCTAAGCAGACAACATCTCCCACAACAATCTTGAATTTCGACATCCGCAGCCTCCTCCCCATCCTCACCACATCAACAGTGGTTCTAGCCTCTCTCAATTTGGAAAGCTTGTCGAATAGCCTGCTCTTTCTGAAATTAGTGACGGCGGAGAAGGACATTACTAGAAAAGACGTAACAATTAAGCTAACGCTCTCTGCTTTCGACCCAAACACAAAGGATAACACAGCAAACACAACATGTATCAGAGTTGATGGAAACTTCACTTCTTGAAATACAAAATGGAAGAATCTCTTGGGCGGCGAGTTGGGATAAGTATTTTCACCGAATGCTTCATATCTGGAAGCAATGTCGCCATTGATCCCACTCTGTTGGTCGGTTTTGAGTGAAGCGCAAACCCCATCAACGCCCCCCAGTTGAGCTAACTTATCTAGGCTTTTCTCATTGACCAGACATGTGAGGGCTGAATGGTCAATAACAAATCTTGGTAGAAAGGCCCTCAAACAGACGACGGTAGTGAAAGCCACGCGCCACCTCTTTCTAACTTTATCATCGGAACCGGAGAGAACTCTAAGTTTGCATCATGAATTGTCGCCATGGTTAATTCGAAGAAATTGCAGATGGAGTTATATAAATCTTGGCTTTATAGAAATTGCAGATGGTTATTTATAATTGCAGATGGTTATCTAATACATAAGAACTCTTTAATATACGAGTTTGATCTTTACGTACCAATTATACATAATAAATGTAAATTGTGCGACTAATATATATATTGCTATTCAAACATATTTTGCAACTCCTCAATTTAGAGGTGAAAGAGCCGTATTTGGTAAATAAGTGGTGAAAGAGCCGTCGCTTTACTTCGGCTGCCACTTATATATGTATACCCCTATCCTATCCCGCTTTCTTCTCATCCAATTCAAATTCTTTATTACTGTAACCGTGTCGGATTACAGCACACAATCATGTTTGATAAAATGGGCAACCGACTTTTTACAAATCTTTATAAAAAGAATCATCCATTTTCTATTGAGACACACATCTACTTGTATGAAAATTTTATTCAATTTAATTATTATAACATAATAAAAAAATTCATTTAAAATGAATATAAATGTAATATTATATTATAGTGTTAAAAGAATAGAGCTGACTGCTGGGAGTAAAGTGTTGTCTCTATTATAGAGTAGTGCTGAATTAACTCCAAAATAGAGGCAACTGCTGGAGATGCTCTTATTTTATAATAAAATTATTTATATTTTAGCTAGTTTTATGTATATATTTTCTTTTAAAAATACTTAAGTATTAATAAATTATTTATATGCTTGTATTTTTATATTTATTTTATTTTTATACACATATAATTAATATTTTTTACAATAAAATGATACACGTAAAAATAATATAATATAATTATAATTGGTGTTTATTGTAATTTAAATTTCAGTTGTAATATTATACTACCTCCGTCCCAACTTTTACACTCACTTTTATTATATCCTCCTCACAGAGAATAATAAAAGAGAAAGAAAGACTTGGGACGGAGGGAATATTAAATTTCAATTTAAATTTATATGAAAAATAATTTCAATTTAAATTTCACCTGCACAACCAATGTCGTTTAATTGGTTATCCCATCACAGATTGGTTAGTTAGATTTCAGGGAGATAAAATTTATTTTGTAAATATTATGGATAATGCATTTAAAAAATATAAAAAATATATCAGAATTCATATTTTTCAATTCTCTATAAATAGACACTAATATTGAAAGAGCAACACTTACATAGAAATTTCTACAGAATTTCTACCGTAGAAATTACTAAATATAGATGGTAATTAAGAATATAAACATGCGCACATGAACCTTTAGAATACTTAAACTTCTTTTCCCACTCATATGTCTACTCCCAGGCCACCATCCCTCCAGGCCCCCATCCCTGCATGCACACACACCATGCACCCATATGTCTACTCCCAGGCCCCACCCGCCCCCACCCCTGCATGCACACAAACCATGCACCATACATATTAGCAGCCCCAAAAATTCATTCGGCCATTTTTTAAAATTTATTTTAGTATTTTATTTTTTTAAACTATTATATTGATTAAAAAATATTTATTTAATATTATATTATAAATAAATATTTATATATATAGTAAAACATATTTAATTTTACAGTAACACATATTTGTTCTAATAGTAACACGTATTTGTCTCTCAATTTGTGTTACTATATAGGCAAATGTGTGTTACTATATAGTCAAATGTGTGTTACTATAAGAACAAAATATATTTTTATGAGAATTAATATGTGTTTTTTAATTTATTCATCATCCCTTTAAATCTTGGTATATTGTTTCATGTAATACATATGTTATTATATGAAAAAAATAATTATTTCTATAAAAATAAATAAATATTTGTGAATAATTAATATTTGTTCTTATAGTAACACACATTTTGCTCTTAGATTATGTAGAAAATTATTTATTCTATAAAAACAAATGAATGTATGTAAAATAACAACATTTTATAAGATAGTAGCACAAATTTACTCTACTAGTAACACATATTAGTCTCCCAGTTTGTGTTACTTTATGAACAAATGAGTGTTACTATATGGACAAAATATATTTTTATGAGAATAAATAAGTGCTTCTTAATATATTAATTATTCCTTTAAATCTAGGTATATTGTTTCATGTAATACATATGTTATTATATGAAAAAAAAATTATTTCTATAAAAATAAATAAATATTTGTGAATAAATAAATTATTTCTATAAAAATTTATTCTTATAGTAACACACATTTTGCTCTTGCATTATGTGAAAAATTATTTATTCTATAAAAATAAATGAATATATGT
>JAPKLY010000928.1:27259-50213 GCA_026898435.1 Prunella vulgaris
GTATTTTTATAAGAATACACATGTGTTTTTAATTTAATCATTATTCCTTTAAATTTAGGTATATTGATTCATGTAATAACACACTTTTTATTATTTTATATGTTATTATTTGAAAAATAATTATTTTTATAAAAATAAATAAATATTTATGGAAAAACTAATATTTTTTCTTATATTAATACACATTTCTCTTATATTCTATGAAAAAAATATTTATTTTATACAAATAAATAAATTTATATAAATTAATAATATTTAATCTAGAAAGTAACATACATTTTTCTTTATAGTATCATCCATTTATTTATATAATTACACAAATTGAAAGAAAAATTATAAATTTATAATATATTATTTAATTTTTTTATAAACCACAAAATTAAAAAACAATATAAGAAACAAAAAACATGGGGTTAACCCCTGAGAGGTCATACTCATGCGGATATTAGTTGCCAACTTATGCGGATGTTAGTTGGATGAACTCTCCACAGACGCGCGCGTGGGTTAAAAAAAATTTATAGTTTATTTTTAATAATTTCTACCGTAGAAATTTCTATATAAGTTTTTGTCATATTGAAATACTTTAAAATACAATCTCATATTTTTTATTTTCTTCTCTATTTTTATTATTTCATCTCTTAATTTCTATCATGAATCCAAATCGTCTTGATTATTTTTCAAACTCTCAAAATTATCCAAACTTTCAATCTTTTCTAAACTCAAAAAATTATCCAAACTATTATCAAAACTCTCAAGTTTATATTTTTTGTTACACATTTTAAATAAGATAACAAGAAAAATACAACATGCTAAATTAGTTTACACATGCTAAATTAGTTTATGATAAATTATTTTTTTAATATATAATAATTAATTAATTTTTTAAAAATATATCACATATTAATTTAAAATTATTCTTAACTTATAAAAATCATGTCCATTGATAAGTGAGCAACTTAAAAAATTAAATGCTTATAAAATTACTATAAATACTTATAATTTCCATTATGAATATAAGATGCTCTTATAATTCACCACTCTCATGCATGCACAAAGACCACCCACCTACTATCTCATTTCCTACTTGTCCTAATCAAAGTTCTTGTTTGATAATCTTAATAATTTAGCGACTTAATCACAATTAAATAAAAGGTGTTATTAACACATACCCTCACAATCTTGTTCAAAAATACGAGGTGAGGAAAAGAATACATGAATTAATTTTCTCTCTTTATTTTACAATATCTAAAAATATATGAAAAAAATATATCCTAAAAAAAGGATTAGAGATAATGATTAAAAAAATCAGAAAATGTTTTCCATTGCCAGGAATTGAACCCAGGTCTCCTGGGTGACATCCTAACCACTGGACGACAATGGAATGCTTAACACATTTTGATTTGATAACAACTAATACAAATTTAGTATTTCACTAATCAACTCTTATTTGTTCAATATAATCTTCCAGGGGAAATTATGAATAAAAATTTTATCAGAATTTTTTTTTGAAAGTAAAAACATTATCAGATTTAGTATTAAGAAGATTGATTAAAATTAAAGTATTAAACTGACTAAGAAATTTAAGTCAGCAAATTATTCCATCCGTCAATATATAGTTTTTTTTTTAAAACAAATGAATACTTCTTCTGTCCACAAAAAATATGCACGTGGTTTAATGTAATATGTCGGAGAATATTTTGAGGTATTGTGAGGTCCGTTTATTAATAAAATGAATATTTTTGTACTTATTGTGAGGTCTAAAAATATTCACTTTATTTATAAACGAACCTCACAATACCCCAAAATATCCTCCTACATATTGCATTAAACCACGTGTAAAAATAAGTACATATTTTTTTTTGGACATAAGGAGGAGTATATAAGAGAAATTATGTCTTTGTCAAAAATTTCCGTTCCCTTCGAAAATAGACCAACCGATCTCTTAATTATCTAATTATGTTTTCATCAACTCCACATGTTTTACACTTAATAAATATTTTTCAACTATATCTTCTAATGAAATAATTAATACACTTTTTATTTATAAATTATGTAATTTTTCAATAATAAATGGTGCAATTTTCCAAAAATACACCTGAGTTGTACATGATGCATACAAAACTAAGTAATACAAAGAAAGAGTTGTATATTAATCAAGAATTATATTGATGCAACATATTTATATTGATGCAACATATTACTTACTTTCTTATCTACATTATAATACCAAAGTATATGGGGCGAACATATTTGCCAATTTTGGTGATGTATGTAACTGGACTATGTTCAATAAGTGGTTGCATATCCCCATGTTGCTAGATCGAAATATGGGTTTGCTGGCCCACCTTAGTTTACTTAGATTTCATGCATATTTTACACTAATTTGACTAAATGCACTTAATTTCAACAGAGATAGTGTTTTGTTTATTTTATAGGAAATGAGAATTTTTGGAATATATCATGTGCCTAATACTCCTTCCGTCCCAGAGTAATTTGCAAGGGAGGAGGGGTACACAAATTAAGAAAAAGTAGAATAAAGTAAAAAAAAAGTAGTGTTTTGAGGGTTAATTTGGGAAAATTTTATGTAAAAAGTGAAAAAGTTAGTTAGATTGAGTGTAATGTGCCCAAAAAGTGAAAACGTAATGGCATTTTGTGTAAATATGTAGATATTGTGAGGGTGAAGTTTATAAAAGAGTTTCCTTTTTTGGGTCTGCAAGTTCCTTTGGGACGTCCCGAAAGGAAAACTTGCAAGTTCCTCTGGAACGGAGGGAGTATTTTATTAAGTTAATCGAAAAAATAGATCGAGAGGAAAAAAAAAAATTGGGCTCATGTGATGGTCATTAGTATTGGCCCATTTGCAAGAGTGCAGCAGAGAAAGGCTACAGCCCATTTGGGAGTAAAAGAAAATCCCCACAGCCCATTTGACAACTTAATTGAAAGAAAATGAGGGCCGAAGCTTGAGAGAAGCAGAACATTTTCAGCGAGAAAAAGAAACAGAGAAGCGCAGCAGCTTCGGGGTGGGGGGTGGGGAATAATTACATTGAGGTGCTAGTTAGGAAGTGAAAATTTATATAGGTAGATCACCACACAAAATTGCGGATTTAAAAAGGGATTTAAAGAGGATTTAGGATGTAAAGAGGGTTTTTGCGAGGGGACGTAGCCCTCGCCAAGAAGTGGCTCGCCAATTAAACCCTCGCCTCGCCCCTCGTCAATTGGCGAGGGCAATAAACCGTCGCAAAATGGCGAGGGTCAAGTGCTCGTTATTTGGCGAGGGAATAATGCTCGGGAATTTGGCGAGGGCGAGCGCTCGGGATGTAGCGAGGGTACGCTGTCGCAAAATGGCGAGGGTTTAACCCTCGCGAACTTAAAATATGAAAAAAAATAAAATTATCGCGGGTCTAAACCACGAACCTGTCACCATTTTTGTGAATTTTCGCATGAGAGGGGTTTGAACCCGTGACATCCCTTATGAATGTATGGGTGTATTGCCATTTAGGCAAGTAGTATTTATTGTTCTATATTCATTTAAAATATATATATACAATATTTTTTTTTTATTTTAGCTAAGTGTTATATATTTACTTTATTATTATTATATTATGTGATTATACTAATCTAAAATTATATATTTTAATTATGTAATACTTATATTTAGTTATAATAAAATTTTCATATATATATGTAATTATATATTTCTAAATATTAATTCAAATCATTATAAACATTAATGTAAAATAATTCTATTCATATGATAAATATTCATTCTGTCCCTACCTTTAAATTTTAATAATGAAACTTCATTTCACTTATTAAAACTATTACACACAAAATTCATCTCTATCTAAATATACTAATTTAATTCAAACTCCATATGGTATGTGAAGTATAATATCTCAATAGATTATTTTTTAGAATTATCAATATCTCCTCTAAAACCAAATTAACAAATATAGCCTAATCATCCACTATCATTAACAAATGTTATTGCCTAATCATCCACCATCATTAACAAATATTAGTGCCTAATCATCCGAATAATTCAAAATTTAGTATAAAACACACGTCCACAAAGTCAAATAATTCAAAATAGACAAAGTTCAAAAAATAATTCAAAACATACATATCAAATAGAATCAACGTCTAGGTCCCTTCCCACGTATATGGTGTCCTTGAGAGTCATGTTGTGAGTCAGAATCATGTGGTGCTCTACGTCTACCTTGAGAGCCCTGTGGTGAGTGAGAATCATGCGGTGAGTGAGCATCATCGGGTCGATTGTCGGCGCGACGCTGCTGATCCTGCATAAGTTTCATAAATTGTTCCTGCAGTTGTGCTTACACTTGTCTCTGTGACTACTCTTCCCTTCAAGAATGCAGTCTTATTCTTTCTGTATGGATGATGTCTAGGTAAAAACTTGCGGTGATTGTCAAACCAAGACTGTTTGCGACTGTGGCTAAGTATGAAACCATCAGTATATTCACCACAATAAGGACAAACAGTCCTTCCAGTGGTGCTCTATCCAGACAACATTGCGTATGCAGGGAAATCACTAATTGTCCAAAGAAGGACAACTCGCATCATAAAATTCTGTTTCTTGACAGCATCATACGTTTCCACACCATTTTCCCACAAATATAACAAATCATGAATCTATGGCTGTAAAAAAAAATATAGTTTATCCTTTGGATTTTTTGGACCGGGCACTAGAACTGTGAGAAACATGAATTGTTCTTTCATGCACAACCATGGGGGCAGATTGTAAGGTGTCAACATCATTGGCCATGATGAGTATTGTTTCCCCGATTGTCCAAACACTTGAAAACCATCAGTGCTCAAGCCTAACCTTACGTTCCGTATCTCTGAAGCAAAGTCAGGATAGGAACGATCTAGGTGTTTCCAAGCCATCGAGTCTGCAGGATGACGCATAAGACCAGACTCGTCGTCGAAGCAACTTGCATGCCATGACATATCCTTGGCAGTGGCCTTGGACTGATGCAATCTTTGCAGTCGAGGAATAATGGGAAAGTAAAACATCTCTTTGAAAGAAGTACTCCTTTTCAAACGACCATCCACACAACGTCTACTAGGTTTATATCGTGGTAGACCACAAACCTTACAACAATCACGTTCACTATCAACACCCCAATATATCATACAGTTCTGAGAACAACAGTCAATTCTCTCCATGGGGAAGACCCATCCCACCCATCAGTTGTTTGCTATCAGAAAATTTTCTAGGAACCATATTATCCGGAGGACAGATCTCACGAATCAAGTCAACAATTTGATTGTAACACCTTTCAAATAATCTATTTTCAGTTTTAATATTCAATAGACGGGCATTAAATGACAACTGAGAATGAGAGTCACAGCCGGGAAACAAGTCTTGATTCGTTGCACGAAACATGCATGTCATAAAACCGTGTTGCATGCTCATTAGGGGGTTCCTCATCTTCCTCATTTCCAAAATTAAAATTAGGTCCAGAAGTTAAGTCAGTCATCATATTCTGATACGAGCTAGGTTCTTCAGTGTCGACATCAACCCCATGTGAAGTCGATGTCGACGCCGAACGATCATGACTTTGGTATGGCAAAGGACCCCAACTTTGCTCACCATGCAAAAACCAATTATAATAATTGGCCATAAACCCATTCCTATACAAATGTACTTTCACGTCATCAGGTTTTATAAACCTCTGGTTCCGACACCTAAATTTTGAGCATGGACACCTAATGTTTCCCTCACTCATCCATTCTGAGTTACTAGTCGCGAATTCTATAAATAATTCAAGACCACTAAGAAATTCAGGACATATCATGCCATTAATTGTTCTCGGACCATACATCCAACGTCGATTTGAATAACTCATATCAATCTGTTTCATATTAATAACAATCAAAATTTAATTACATGCATTATCATATTCGTTCCTATACAAATTCTAAGCAAATATTAATATTTTTTAAAAAAAAATCGACAGAGTTTCATTTAGATTTATCATATCCCAAATAATCAATCAAGATCCTAGTGCCATTTCCGATTTAATTAATAAAAATCAAATCGGAATGCACAATCTAACAGCAAACAATAACCAACAATTCATCAACCCCAACTCCGTCCATATATATATAATCATATCTAAATAAAATATTCCTAGATCGAACGTCGATCATCTAACATGTGATATGCATAATCGAACTTAACATTATTCCTAGATCGAATGTCGATCATCTAACATGTATATTTATAAATATCGAGCATGTAAAATAAATATAATAATATGCATAAATTAATTTATAGTAATTAAAGATAAATTAATTAAAAATGCACATATACATTGTTTGTCAGTAATCCCTCCAACTTAGTGTATAGCTAGCCTTTTCTCAACCGCCGATATAGTACCTACAATTAAAGAATTAATTAAAATATAAATAAAAAATAAATAGTGCTACACATTAATATAATATGTAATAGAATAATACATTATCATATAATCATGACATAGTACATTATTAATTAAATACAATATACATTATAATAATTAATAATTAATATCATAGAAATTATATTAACAAACACAATTAAATAATTAAACAACAAATTAAAAAATTAACTTATTAATTAAACAAGCAATTATATAAGTAAAAAATCAATAATAAATAAGTACTACTAATATTTCAACATATATAGCATTTTAATTAACTACTAATTAAATATATAATTAACTAATTAAATAATTACTAATATATAATAAATCACAAATAATTAACATTAGCAACCTAATTAATTATATATACACGTATATATACATATACATACAACATATATATACACAGAAATAATATATATATATTTAAAGAAATTTATAAAATTTAATCGATTAAAATGAAAAAATTACCGTAGAAATGTAATTAACTTCGTAGGGAACAAAGCCCGACCGGTGGAAGTGAATTTTCCGGCACCAGGCGGCGGCGGCGGCGGCGTTTGGAGGAAAAAAGAGGGGTTTGTGTGCTGCTGTGAAAAAAATCCGATCTTGGTATATATATTACAGTTTTGCGAGGGCCCACCCTCGTTAATTGGCGAGGGTCACTGTGCTCGTAAACCGGCGAGGTTTAAACCCTCGGCTCGGTCCGTTTTAGTAAAGGCGAGGGTTCCGTGCTCGCAAACCGGCAAGGGGCGACGCGCTCTCAAACCGGCGAGGGTTAAGCCCTCGTTTTGGTCCGGTTCAAGGGTTTGGCGAGGGTCTGCGCTCGCTACTTAGCGAGGGATCGACCCCTCGCGACTTTTGCAACGGGATTTTGCTCGTTAACTGGATTTGCCCTCATTAAATTTAAAAAATTTCGCCCCTCGTTAAAGCCCTCTTTAATTTTATTTTTTAAAGAGGAAACCCCACCCCCTCCCTAAATTCTCTCTTTATTTCATCATTTTTTTTGTAGTGGATGAGCTACGGTACTATGTGATTGTACTATTGATCAAACGTCTGTACTATTAAAGATTTCATTATACTATGCTTGAAACTTGATTTATTAAATGTAACAATAGTATAATGAAATCTTTAATAGTACAGATGTTCGGTTAATAGTACAATCAAATAGTACCGTAACTCATTTTGCACATATACGTAATTTTTGAATTTTATATCACCTATTTGTAATTAAGTCTCCTTAATAGCACATGTACGTAATTGACCAAAAAAATCATAGAATTTGAGAGAAATTAATAGTTCAAGGATAAAATGTGAATTCAACCTCAAGATATGTTCTAGGGCTTATTCTAATTTTTGTCTTATTTTTAATTAATAGTTCATTAATTTATTTCCCTTTATTTTGCAAGATTTAGGATTTAAATTAATGTGTTAGTACTCTAAGTAGTTTTAAGTGTGCGAGATGATTGTGAATTTTGAGGTTATGTTTTAATTTAATTATTTCTAGTTAAATTTCATGATTGTTGTTGATTCTATTGATGAACTTTATTGTACTTTAATTGATTTTCATGTCTAACTTATTTTTTGAATTTATACTTTCAATATTACTAGGGTTGAGTGAGCTAAATGATTGTATGATGGTGAGTTGAGAATTAATTATATATTATACATTTTATGCATTCGAGAGAACGTAGTTAGTAGTATAACCCCCCATCATTAGACACTTTAGCTCGACTTTAGAGAGCGAAAAGTGGAGGATTATGAGGACGCTTTAGTACCAGGTTTGGGAACACCTCAGTGCGAGGCTATATTACCCGAAGGGGAAGGGTTGTTCTTTCGCAGCTTTTTACTCTATTGTGCTTATTATTAGCCTTGAATAATTAGTCTTTTCACATAATTGTAAAAGTAACTAGAGTAATTTAATTAATTCATTTGTTTGACTTTTGTAGTTTGATCATCACCTTTCTCTCTCCTTGACCCTACTTAGTCGGGTGTCTCTTTTATTGTATTTCATTTAATTACTTTATTTTGTGCTTTTTGTTTCTTTTCAAATCCTTGTTTCCCCCGTAACGCAACTACGGTAACATATTGGCATATAGCACTTGGGCCACACCGCACTCCTAAATCTCATGGTTCGATACTACTTTATCGTTATATTTCTTTTGATACTACTACAATCCTTTACACTTGAGGGTGGATTAACTAATTCATTTTACTACGAAAATCAGATCAAGCCATCACTTTTAATTGTCAAAAATTTCAATTAATTTGATTTTTTTTTTTGTGACTCTATCTTCAATGTGTTTAACATATTTCAATTTTCTTATGCCATTTTCATGTTGATCAAATCAGTTTCTCCAAAAGAAATTTCTTATCATCTATTACTTACACATTCCATCACATTCTCAAATAGATATCATTTTTAATATTCCTTTCATCGTGATTATTTTCATACTTTCCATTTTGATTCGTCTTAACTCTATCATCACACCCATAAAAAAAATACACACAATATAATATTCAGATTATACACTAAAATATATAACAATTCATTTTAATTGGTTGAGAGTTAATAAAACATTTTTTTCAATATGTGTTGGATAATTTAACAATAATGGTGTGTATACACGAAGATGGCTTATACAAACTGACACGGGAAAGTCGAGGCACGATTTAGACTCGCTCTCTAGAATACATTATTGTCTCGTACACAGGTGTAATACGTATCATGGCAACCGTCTCCAAGATACAATGATTTTGGAGCCTTTTGTCCGTTGCACTACGAAACAGAAGCTATCGTCGAATCACAAATAAGTATCTGGAACTTTCGGACTCAACTCTAATGCAACACTATATTTTTTAATATGCATACACTTGATAATCGTTGAACTAGTTTAAAGTGTTAAATTAATTCAGTTAGATTTATTGAATTATTTTCAAATATGTGAAAGACAATTTGGGGGAGATCTATTTATAGATTTCCAATAGTTGCAGGTAATAGGGTGACTCTTCACCAATTCACTTCTTCCAAAAAAGTTGCAACCTTTAAAAAATTCTATTCACCAAAAGTCACCTATTTAATAAAGAGACACAACACTTCACTATTACCACAATAAATACATTCATTAATATATTAGGTCACTTACATTTTGGTTAAAAAAAGTAGTTATATTTACAAATTGGTTCACAATTTCTGCACAGAAGTATAATTTTCTCCTGCACATAAGCATATATTTTCTGCACAGAAACCCATTTGTAATTTGTGTCAATTTTGTGAACAATTTTGTATTTTTCCCTAATATATTTATTCACATGTTAAATGACATTAATTTCTCATTCACACCAATTTAATTTTGAGAAATCAAATCAACCAAAAATCCATTAACTCAAAATGGATAACCGTTTGTCACTTAATATTTAATTAAAATATGATCAAAATCAATATTTCCAATAATATATGTGTCAAACAAAAGAAAAAAGATATATCTGAGACGGAGGGAGTAGTAATTAAGATCAAAATTATTAATGAAACATTATCAATTATTTTAAATCGTAAAATTTAAAAAGGTAGTGTATTAAATTATAAAGAGAAAAAAGATACGGTGAGTAATTGATAAAAACTATTTCATTCCGTCCCCCAAATATATTCTCACTTTTCATTTTTGAGTTTGTAACAAAAGGAATGCTTCCAATAGTCTGAAAAATAAAGGAAATCAATCTTTAATGTTGATTTCACTGCAATTTAAGAAAATCAATGTCATATTTTAATGAATGAATTGTGCAGGGCAGTAATTGTGAACTCTAAAAATAACAATGGTGATGCACTAGAATAATAGTTAAACGTATTCTAGGAAAGAAAGGTCGATATAGAAAGTTGTGTGATTCTAAAACTGCAAGAGCCTTTTGAGAACTTTCTTCTCAAACAGAAAGAGAGATACAAAATAATCTCACTGAAGTAAAAAATAAGCCTCCAGTAAATTTTGATTGCCCTAGATGCCCTCCAGTAGACCAACTAACTCTTTCTTCTACCAAGATTCATGCTTGTAACAAAAAAATAAAGTCGGAATATTGACTATAGTTTTTCCAATATCAAAGTAAAGAGAAAAAAAGTTTTTAGTTCCATAACTTATTTAGTGTTCACTTTTGGTCCCGGAAATTTTAACTTTTTTATTTTGGTCATGTAACTTTTAGAGATTGTCCAATTTTGGTCCCAAATATTTTAACTTTTTTATTTTGGTTCCGTAACTCTTAGAGTTTGTCCAATTTTGGTTCCATTTTTACCGAAAAAGTGAAAATAATATTATTTTTTGCCATGCACAGTACACATGGTGGTGGAATTTTAAACTTTCTATCATCCTTGTTGATATTTTATTATTTTTATTAGTGTTTCAGTAATCTAAAAAAAATAAGTAAAAAATACAAAATAAAAAAAAATTAATTATTTGACACCCACGTCAGCAAGAGTGCCAGAAAATTCCAAATTCAACCACAACATGCGTTGTACATGGCAAAAAATGACATTATTTACTTTTTTTGTTAAAAATGGGACCAAAATTGGACAAACACAAAGAGTTACGTGACCAAAATTAAGAAAGTTAAAACTTTTGGGATCAAAATTGGACACTCAATAAGTTATGGGACCAAAAAACTTTTTATCTCTCAAACTAAATCAGCATCCTAGAAATGGAAATGAGCCTTTGATATTTTGTATGTGTTGTGTTATTCAATTAGGTATAGAGATCACAAGTTAACCAATTGCTTTCAGAAGGGTTGCATTGTTAAAATCTTGCTGCTAATTATAATATTGTAACTGAAATCAAAAGATTAATAATCCATCGTTTTGAATATCTTGCCCAAACAAGTGGAGTAAATTTAGGTTGTGATTTAAAATCTATAACACCAAATCCCTCCATCCAAACACAACCTTAATTTCTTCGCATCTTTCGATTAAGTTGAATAATTAATTCGCATTATACCTGGGCTGTTTTAAATAAAACTAATATCAGTAGAGGTCTAACTCTAAGTTTGTTCATTTATTCTTTCTCATATAAAGGGTCTTTTTTCTGTTATACAAATTGTTTACTTTAATAAATTATACTCCCTCCGTTCCGTAGGAATTTGCACCCTACGGGACGGTACATTTTTTAAGAAAAATGTGTTTTATATATAAAGTAGTGGCATATGGGTAATATGTGTATAAGTTTGTGTGTGCACGTAAATCAATGTTTTTTTTAGTAGTGTGCAAATTTGTGTGGGACGTACGAATAAGGAAAGTGTGCAAATTCCTGTGAGACATAGGGAGTACTTTTTTGTAATCACATTGGATTTCAAATTCAGAATTCTTATGGTGAGTGACTGTTACAAAGTATTTACTTTGATTATTGTTTTACTTTTTTTTTTTTTATATGGGGGAGAACAAAGTATTTACTTTGATTTTTATTTTACTTTTTTCTTATCATTGTAATGAAAATTATGGAATTTCAACTATACATTGGTATCACTGCTAGCAGTGAGTTTATTGTTGCATCTTTATTCTTTTTATCAATTTAATTTTCCGAGAAAAAAAATAATTTATCTTGCTCTTTGTTATTGGTAAGTGAATTATAGAATTTTTCAGACATATATTCTTCAGAGGAGAGTTTTCATATAGAACACAATAAATTTCACCTATTATAGAACAGTACACGACACAAAAATCAAAGTCACCAGAACACGGGTTTATCACATTCTCACAACTTTAACGGTGTATTTTGTTATAAATTAACATGATCAAACCACTGTAATAGTATCATGTGTTATTTTATTTTTTTATATTTACTGCCATTAAGAAAAAAGAAATTTCAACAGCTTGATTACTATCATTTTATGCTTTGCTACATTGTCGACCCATTTCCAACAAAAAAAAAAAGTTTGAGTTTGAGAAACTTTGATTTCTTAACATTCAGAATTAGTCTTTATTGTTTTATAGTTTTAATATTTGTTCCAAATTCTTCCAAGAAGCAACGTTTATCCTGCTATCCATGTTGTGTGTGATATCAATAAACTAAGGGTTCATTTGGTTCGAAAGATAAAAGTATCTATCTGCCAAAAACATGCATGTTTTGGCGGATAGATACTTTTATCTTACGAACCAAATGAGCCCTGACAATATTATATTTCTCTAGAGCTTAACTAACAAAGACTATAAGCATGCTAAAAGAAACTTGATTTTTACTTCCTAGCTCGATCACATTAAATTATTTCTTTATTGCATGCTGGCAATAAAATGAAGTTACTTTGTGTTGTTTTGCCTTCTGTGTTTTTTATTTTATTATAAAATATTTATGTTAAGTGAGCATTAATTCTTGGTTTCTATTGTATGTAAACTCTATAATTACATCAAGATTTCGTACTGAAAATTAAGAGAAGCTACTTTGTCTTCTGTGTCAGAAGAATTGCTTCAAAAAAGAGGTTTGTGCTTTTTTTAATTACAAAAAAATTCTCTATAATTACTACGAGATTGCATGCTGAAAATTAAGTGAAGCTACTATGTGTGACTTTGTTTTCTCTGTGTGAGGAATAACTCAAGAAGAGATCTGTGTTTTTTTAATTACAAAATCATATAATAAGAAAAGCAAATACTATTTCTTTATTTCTAATAAGAGAAACAACATTATTTCTTTGTTTCTAATGTATGCAGACTCAATAAGTACTTCAAGATTTATGCTTAGCATCTCTTTTGATGTTTTACATTTCAATTTGTTATTTTTAAGATTTAGTTTAGTATCGTAGTTGTTGTTTTACATTTTCTTTTTCTTGAATGATAGTATCTTAATCCTAATGCCTCAAAAACCTTAAACACCATTTAAAAGAGGTACGGATTATTTAAGTCTGCACAAAATTTCTTTTAATTTATGAGATTTAAATCTCAAGCAAGAGTAGAGATAAAATGAACTGAACTTTTGCGCAGACCCGGAACCCGCACATTGAACTTTTCACCTTATTTTGACATTCTGACCTACTCCATTTTGCTAACTATTCTCTAAGGTTTTTTTTTTTTTTTTTTTTAATGATGGTAATATTTTGTTGTCCTTGCTTTGGAGGTTTAAATTTTAGTGATTTGTTAATCTTATATCTGTGATTTTTGACTGATTAAGATAGTTTTATAAGCAAAAGACGTATCATAATGGCGGTTTTATTTGTGCTTTCTCAGCACCATGATGAGTTTGACCACTATATATATTGTCACCTCCATATCAAGAGGTTACTACTTACTAGGTAAAAAAATACACTATAAATTTTTATTGTTCCAAACTTTTGAATTTATTTCTGACTTCTCTTGGCAACAACTTTACTAATAATAGTTAATAATCGATGAAGTACAAGGGCTTGATTTTTCACCCTCACAAGTTGAGAAACCATCAGAAAAATGTCAAAAGACACTACTACAAAAAAAAAAGGTTTGGAATGAGCTCTCCAAGCGAAAGCTATGCAAGTGTGGAGTAACTTAGAAAGCGGTTTTGGAACCGCTCTCCAAAGTATATTCTATTTTTTAATATTTAGCTTAGAGAGGGGTTATACACCGCTCTATAAGGTCATTTAAAAAAAAAATTTATGCCGGAGAACGCCATCTCTGTCCCATGCCTCTGCAACGAATGCCGGAATCAATTCAGGCCATCGTAGCAGCCCCAGTCGATAATCAGAAGCAAAAAATTTATGATGCACATCTATTTCCAGAGCAAAGAGTGTCTGATAAAAGAACTCAGATTTTTACACCTTATTTTGAAGAAGAAAAAGGCAGAATATGAAACAATGATTTTGAAGATAAAGCGCTGGAAGAAATTACAGCATTTATTTATCAGTCGGCAGGCGAAACTGAAGGTATCAGTGCTGTATCTAAGCTCAACCAATTAATGTACCTTATTTTTTCATAAAACAGAATAAGGTTATCTTCTCCAACACCAAAAATCTGTAAGAAATTACTTCAGTCACATGACTTGATGAAAAGAATGCCCCTTAAAAGTAGGGTTAGTATCAAGAAGCCAAGTTTAAAGTAAAAAAAGGTATATACTGTACAGCACATGTTTTGAAAATTCTAAGTCACATGAACATATATAATATATATTCCTTACATACCATAAGCGGCGACCATAACCGGCGGAGAGCGGTGGCCTAGATTTACACCGTCAGATCTACAACTTCAGGCGGAGAACGACGGAAAGATCTACGTCTGAAAATGGAAAGCGGAAAACGATTCAGTCGCACGCGGCAGCCTTCAGCCGGCGGCTCCTCTGCACGTCACCGGCGGCGTCTCTTTTGTCTTCTCCGTCGCATGCCGCAGCCTTAGTTTGAGCGTACCTTGATTCGCCGGTGATGACCTTCTCTCTTCTTCTCCCTCTCGCCGGCGTGGAAGAGGCATTCCAGTTGGTGGCTGCTTTAATTCCGGCAAGAAATTCAATTGAGGGGTGGAACTCATATGGTTTTGATAATGGTGGTGTAAAGATGTGGGTTTGCAGAAGCCACGTTTCCATTCTATCCTCATTTTCGGTCAAAGCACTTAAGTGGAGTACCAATTAAAAAAAAAAAATGGGCCCTAATATTTAGCTTATAGCGGTTTTGAACCGCTTTATCTCTTTAGAGCGGTTCTACACCGTTTTATAAGATATTATTATTTTTTATATTTTTTTTATCAGTTTTTAACCATTTTTTAAACAAATATTTTTTTTTAATTATTTTCATATTTACTTAGAAAGTTCATTAACAAATGAGCTCTCTAAGTTGTCACTTAGAGAGCTCATTTGTTAATGAACTTTCTAAGTAAAGCTATGCAAAGTGTTATTTATAGTAGTGAGATAAGGAAGCCAACGATGTTAATGTAAGATATCCAAAGCAGCATGACAAAAGAATAAGAAAGCCAATGATGTTATCCTGCTCAGTACTTAATTAGGGTATTTAGTTAGTTGCTTTTTCGGGATAACATCCGTATTGGAGACTTTCTCTCTCTAAATAACATCCCTTGGAAAAAAACCCTAATTTGACACCTCCGCCGCCCAAAATCCGCCTCCAGCCTCCGCCGGTGTCAGCCCACCCATGAGTTGCAGCAGTCGGCAGATCTGATGTAGCACCTCCATCGTGCCTGCGTGAAAGAGGCCGGATCTTATTCTTCTCGGTTCTTATCGGTTTCGCTCATCTCAACTCCTTTTTTCTTCCACCGCTTGTTGTTGTGTCTGTAGATTAACTGGTTCATCCTCTCCAAAGGTGCCGTGGCTACGGCGCTCGTTTGGTAGGATGGCCCGTTAAATCTCTTTTATTTTGCTTTTTAATTTTAGTTTTCGAGTTCTTCTGTAGTCTCACTCTTTTTTCATATTTGTATTTTCCACTCCTCTGCACTGTTAGTGTGAGAATGTCCACACTTCTGTGTGTTGTCTTCCCTGTAATGGGTTCATGGTCTATTGTGATGCTGAGGATGGTTTCAGATCTGGTAGTGTGCCAAATGATCTGAGATCCTTCAGGTCTTCGTGTTGAAGTGCGGGATGAAACAAGATAGATGTTGTTTGGTTTAGATGGTAAAAATCACTTTAGTGTGGAGTGATTTATTTGCCTTAGAGCTTTAAAATTATTAGCGTCTATCTCTATTAGGTACTCTCCATGTCCTCTTGATTGGTTTGGAGTAGTTTATGACTCTCTTGTTTGTTCAAGAGATTGGAAAACTGATCTATTGTACTTTATTGATTATCATCTATAAATGATCATTTCCTTAAAAAAAAAAAAAGTTAGTTGTTTTTTTTGGTTTATTAAACAATTTACTATTTTTGGGTGTACAATTATCATTTTTTTTTCATTAGCTACTGCTTCTTTGGGTATATTTAGAACTTAGAATTTGTACTTTTAATTGAGAACAAATGATGCTCAATTTTGGGATTGCATTTGATGTTTTACAATTTTGTTAATTGCGACGCATATATGATGGAAATGATTATCTATAAGGCTCCATTTGGATGGATGGATTTAAAAATGAATGGATTTAAATAAAAAATACATGTAAGAAAGTATACATTTTAAGTTAAGATTTATAAAGAAATGAAAATGAGAGATGAAAAGGGGTAGAGGAGAGAGATTTCAAATGACATGAGTTTAAAAAGGATTTAGATTTCACCGATAAAAAAAAAAGGATTTAGAATTCTTCATTTTAAATATAAAATGGAATTTAAGTATTTATAAATTCATGGAGAGGGTGGTTATTTGTGTGTGAAATCCATGGATTTCAAATCCACCTATCCAAATGGAGCCTAATACTTAAGCTGAGTTGATTGAAACTATAAAAAATAAAAAATAAAAAAGCATTTTTCTAAGACCTTCTTGGAATCAAGGATGACTAAAACTTTGTAAAAAAAAACATTTTCTTAAGGACTTTTTAGAATCAAGGATTGCTACGGGATAGATAATAACAATGACATATTGTATCTATAAGCACTTCAAACATAAGGTAAGTGAATACTTTTGATACCTTCAAATCAGAACATGAGAAAATTAAAATATTACTATTTATTTTTCGGAAATTTTTACAATGACAACCAATGTTTCTCTCTATTACTCTTTGCACATGTTTTATTTGGATATTTCAAATTTATTTTTACATATTTAAATAGAAAATAATTTACACTCATAAAATATAAAATTAAAGATATTTTATATTTAATTAATTAACTTTATATTCAAATATATATATTTTTTATTCGTGTGCCGTATTTGAGTATTCCCTCTGCACCACAAGAATTTGCAAGGAGAGTGATATACACATATTAAGAAAAAAGTAAAATAAAAGATAAAAATATGTATTTTAAGAGGAAAAATTGGTAAAATACAATGTATAAAGTAAATAAGTTAATTGGATTGAGTGTAGTATTCTTAAAAAAGAGAAAAAAATAATAAAATTATATGTAAATATATAAAGAATGTGAGGATGGAATTTACGAAAGAATTCTTTTTACTGGGTACGTTGTTGTGGGAAGATTTAGAAATTTTTTTTCTACAAATTTTTGTGAGTTGGAGAGAATATAAATACCATTTATATTTCCTATACATGGTTATAGCCCTTTGTGAATGTAATCTTAATATATTTACAATAAAAAAAAATTTAAAAAAAAGATATTTACAATAATTTGGTACACAAGTTATATGCTACCAGTCGTTCAAATTAATGCATACATGCTATAATTAATGAGATATTGATAAACCTACAAATATTGACAAAAAATTTATAGTACTTGGAAAATTTATAGATTTATCTTTCAAGTACATAAACAAATAAATATAGATAGATAAATATAAAAAAATACATTAAGATATGATTGCACTATAATTCTATATGCATTTTAAAAGATCGATTGCCATGCCAACATTTGCATCAACAGAAGGAGAGAATTAGATACAAAGATATTTATACATGTTGCAAACACAAAAATTTCTATGCAAAGACATTAATGAATATATGAAGATGCATTAGAAGAATTTATAAAAAATTGTACTCTATACGTAAAAATTACATTAGCGAACTAAAATATCATCCATACAAGGAGATTGAAATATGGCGCTTTTAAAAGTTTAAACTGGTAGAAAAATGAGAAAATAATTTCATTATTTATTTTTTAAAATATTTTTACAAATTTATGGACGGGGTCTTAATTTTAACTCTGTGAAGGAGGCTCAGTGAGTGAACAAAATATTGGCAAAGTAGCTTTCAACAAGAATCAAGCACTAGATATTGATTGAGTCTAAACTCTATATCTAAAAATTACCTCACCAAAAAATCTAAACTTGTAGGAAAGTATCTAATCAATACATTTATTTAGAAATAATCACAGATTGGTACAAAAATAATGTACTATTTTCAAATAGGTACAAAATTTTTACATAATAGTGTAAATATAAGTTTAATAATAGAGTTATTTTTTTTTGCATATTGTACCAATTTGAAAATAATGCTTATTTTTGTATCATTTCGTAACTGACCCCATTTATTTAAAGTCTTAGTCTTATATGCACCATGTGTATTGTGCAATTCAAGATCATTTTTAAAAAGTTACACAAAATATTATTGGAGAGTCATACATGTTATTACTGAAAAATGTATCTTCAATGTTGTAATTTTTTAGTAATAATTTGTGTAATTTTTCAGTAATAAATTGTATAATTTTTTAAAAATACATTTGAGTTGCACGGTGCACTTGGTGCATAAAAGATTTACTCTTATTTAAATTATCTAACAAGGTTTATAAAGAGGAGAACCAAACATAATATTATCAAATATAAGGTGGCCTAAAAATATCTAAAACTCCTTATCTATCAAGTATTTATACACAATCGATAAAATTTTACAAATTGAAAAAGAAATTTCAACGGACGCATGCATTCCACGGGCAAAAATCTAGTAAAAAAAAAAAGTGTTGTAACGAAAGAGCTGTCTATAAATATCTAGTTGCTATATGTTAAATTGACATTAACGACATGCATCTTTTCATCGCTAAGCAACTGTAATTTCAGCTTTAGGCGGGTCGTTGAGAAATAATTACCAAGTTAACATCACCACCTCCATCTTATCGCAAGCAATATTTTAAAAATGTGTAGTCGGTGGTCGGTCGGATCACTAGTAACTAGTCGAAAACATCTAAATAATAAATATAATTAATTATTTAAATTAATAATATATTATAAATAAAATAATAAATAAATCAATATCACCATCTTTTAATATTAAAATTATAAGTGATAATTACTATGAAACTCAAAATTCAACAAAATTATGATTTAAAAAAATATATATTACACATACTAGTTCAAATTTCAAAACTTTAACTTCTACGTGTTACAAATGACAACACAATAATTAAAGAAATTCTTAAAAATGACAACACAATATTTTTAAAAAAAGATTAGAACGACCTAGTCGACCCAAAGAGACATAGCTGAGAAATGGTCTATCCGGAACTGGGATAAACTTCACGAGCAATGCAATAGGCCAAGACGCTGCTGCTATTTCGACGCACGTTCCCCATTCCGACAAATTCAACCTCTCCGTGTCGGCAATCTTGTTTAAAACCTCCACCATGACCACCTGAAAAACCACCGTGAACCCAATTATCCCCAAGAAAAGCTTGTTCTTCAAAATTCCCTCAAACACGTTTTTCTTCACCATCTTACGAGCATTGAACTCGTTAAATATCTGGCACATAATGAACACGTTGAATATCAACGTGTTGTTAACATTCTTGGCTATGCTAAGAATTGCCTCACCTCTGATTTTTAGTGTCAACAGCACAACAGTCTGGTACATTACTTGAGCCATCAAATTCCTCCACATAAAATTGGTGATGAGCGGCTCTGATCGCCCTGCAGCCTTCTTCTCCATCAGCTCTTCACACGGCTTCTCCGTGGCGAGAGCCAACGCTCCTAAAGTATCCATTATCAGATCAGCCCACAACAGCTGTATATTGGTTAACGGCATTTCAACTCCTAAAATCACTGCAATAACGTTGATCACCAGACCTCCCACCTTATTTGTGAGCTGGAATTGGATTAATTTCTGAATGTTGTTATGAACACATCTCCCCCATTGCAAAACTGTTGCAACCGAAGCAAAGTTGTCGTCCAAGATCACAATATCCGAGCTCCCCTTCGCCACTTCCGTCCCCTGATCACCCATTGCAAGCCCTATATCCGCTTCTTTCAAAGCCATTGCATCATTTGTTCCATCACCTATAACAGCCACGATGAGGCCCTCCTTTTTTTTCAGACATTCAACCATTAGAAGTTTGTCCGAAGGGGACGACCTAGCCATTACTCTAATCCTATCAACTTTCTCCATTCGTTCCTCTTCAGTGTAGTTGCGGAAAACCAACCCTTCCACCACCGATTCATCACTATCATCATCATGAAGAAGAATTCCGCACTCTGTGGCAATGGCCTTCGCGGTGAAAACATTGTCACCAGTTATCATCTTCACATCCACACCTGCACATCGGCAATCTTCCACTGCTTTCTTCACACCAGGGCGGCATGTATCTTTCAGCCCCACAAAGCCCAAGAAGCTCAATCCATCTTCTTCAATCGTGTCCTGATCAGAAACCAGCTTGTGTGCAAATGCAATGCATCGAAGGCCACTAGCAGCCGCACCTTGTATGAGTAGATTGATTTCCATTCTTTTGTGGTCATCCATAGCTACCATGTTTCCTTCCAAGTCATAGTAATGTGTGCACATTGTTAGAATCATCTCCGCTGCCCCTTTCCAGTGCACATGGAGACTATCATCTTCCACCTTCTTCAATAGAATCCCACTTCTCTTCCTCTCTGAATTGAAAGCTTCCACGCTCACAATATTACAACCCCTTTGAACTTCCTCTGTTTTCATCCCTAGTTCCTGCACCCCCCACGACAAGAGCGCCTTCTCCGTCGAGCTTCCGGAGAATTCGAGGCTACCTTCCTCCATGCAAACACTTCCCGTGGTGTTAAGACCAACGCCCTGGCAAAGCAACTCAATCACATTCCTCCCAATCAAAGTACCCCCCCTTGACTCTTTCCCCTGCCAAAAGCTGGCCACCTTCATGTGATTCCGCGTCAGGGTCCCTGTTTTGCTCGTGCAAATGGTTGTGGCCGAACCCATCGTCTCACAAGCCGATAGCCTTCGCACCATCACCTCATCCAGCATCATTTGTTTGATGGAATAAGTCTGAGCAAGTGTCAGTGATACAGGTAATCCCTCAGGGGTGCAAACAGCCAAAATCGTCAAACAAGTGTTAATTAACGCCTCCCACATTTCTCCTCCCTCAAACTCCAGGTTACCTCGCACCAGAAGCACCACAATAACAACAGAGCAAACCATTAATTCAATTTTGCATATGCATGAAGTCAACCTCTTCAACTGGATTTGAAGGGGCGTTTTCTCTTTGTTGGGATCACGGGAACTAATCATCCCCACGGAAGTGACCACCATTTTAGCATATCCATCAGCCACCTTCGCCCCCGACAGCAAGAAGGGATTATCGCCCCTGTCAACCCGGACAAGATCGCTCACCCCTGTCACGCTCGATTCATCGATTTGCAGAGAGTTTCCGTTGATGAATAGTCCGTCTGCAGGGACCTGATCACCAATGCTCAAGCACACAACATCTCCCACAACAATCTGGAATATCGACATCCCCTGCAGCCTCCTCCCCTTCCTCACCACATCAACAGTGATACCACCCTCACTCAAATTGGAAAGCTTCTCGAATTGCCTGCTCTGTCTGAAACTAGTTACGACGGAGACGGATATTACTAGAAAAGACACAACAATAAAGCTAACGCCAGCTGCATTCGACCCAAACCTAAAGAATATCAGAGCAACCAAAACTTGTAACGGAATTGATGGAACCATCACTTCTTTACATACAAAATGGAAGAAACACTTGGTCGGCGAGTTGGGATAAGTATTTCCACCGAATGCTTCATATCTGGAAGCAATGTCGCCATTGATCCCACTCTGTTGGTCAGTTTTGAGTGAAGCGCAAACCCCATCAACGCCCCCCAGTTCAGCTAACTTGTCAAGGCTTTTCTCTTTGACCAGACATGTGAGGACTGAATGGTCAATAGCAAATCTTGACGACGGAGGAGTGAGAAAGGCCCTCGAGCAGTAGACGACAGCGAAAGCCACGCGCCACCTCTTTCTAACTTTATCATCGGAACCGGAGAGAACAAGATCTAAGTTTGAATCATTAACTGCCGACATTGTTAATTCGAAGCGAATTGCTGATGGAATATGTGGAGTTGTATTAACACGTATGCTTTATACTCTCATTTGTGTTGTATGGCGGGTTCCTGGAAGTTGCACCGAAATTAATTACTACGCTGCAATTTGTACTATTACATTGTATCTCAACTATGGTCAAGGAAAGCTTTACATATACGCCACTATTGCTATCCCACTGTATCATTTTTCCTTTTTTATGTTACTCTCTCATTCCTCTAAGGTTGCTTTTGATCACACTGAGTTAAGATAAAAATAAAAAAATGCTGAGGAATGTGATGGAAGAATTGAAAAAGTAATAGAAATAGAGTAAAAAGTAATGAAAATAATAATAAAAAAGTTAATAGTAGTTTTCATAAAAAGTAAAAAAAACAAATGAAAAATATATAGTGGGACGGACGAAAATGACAAAATAAACAACAAATAGTGGAACGGAGAGTATAAATGCTTCTATGATGAGCTGTGTACAGCTGAACAAATGTATAAGTATCCATGGATCGTGTGAGTATATGGACGTGCATGCATGCAGAGAATTCCATAATAATATAATATTATACATGATTTGATAATTTTGTAGGTAAGTCGCAAATTATCTCCAAATTTTTTGGTTGAAAAAGTTTATTGATAAGTCTAATTTGGTATGTAATTCTTTTTTGAAATTATAATTTAAAACAGAAAAAGTACATTTCAGTCCAAAATAAATGGACCACGTGCTAACGACCCCACCTCCCCTAGTCCCCCACCCACCCCCCATCCCCTAATATCACACGGA
>JAPKLY010000928.1:50223-97899 GCA_026898435.1 Prunella vulgaris
TGATAATAGTTAGTATAATTATTGCTATTATTATTATTATTATTATTATTTTAAGATTATTGACTATTAGAAATTTATGGCTACTATAATTATCACTCTCTCCGTCCCACTATAAGTTTCTCACTCTCCTTTTTTGGATGTCCCACTATAAGTTCTCATTCCATAAAAAGCAACAATATTATTTCATATATTAATAAACAAATACCACTTTTCACAACTCCTCATGTAATTTTCGTAAGAGCGATAATGTGGCTATAATAACATCGATTACATCAATAATATGCTGAAATAGAAGTGTATGTGAAGTTTTATATTTAAGCAGGTGGGTCGTATATGTAAGCACGTCGTTTAAGTAGCACTTCGTTAGGGGGTAAATTTCGTATCCTTTATTCGAATGAATTCGATTACATTATAAAGGAAATACAAGCTGCTGGATCGTCACCAGCCTGCTTCATCATAAGCTGCTGATCAGCAGCCTGCTTCACTAGAAGCTGCTGAACAGCTACCTGCTTCACTATAAGCTGCTGACTCGTCACCAGCTTAACAACTGGCGACTCGTCAGAGCGTTCTTCAATCTGGCTCTTTCTCTGTGCTCGATCAATTCTTCTGGACACGTCAATCCGGACTTGATTAATTACTTCCTTAAGCACGCACGTCGATTATTTTATCAACAATCACACTAATCAACATATGAGTAATATAAATTGTACTCAAATAGTAAATAGCATGACAATAAATTAAAGTGCACATAAAGCATGAAATATATTCAAACAATTAACATATAAGTAAATAAAATGTATGCAACACATGAAGTATATTAGCCAATAATTAATGAGAAACTCGGGCATCACAATCGACTCCATCATAAAAAAAAGAAAAAACATCTCTTAAAAGAGATCCAAAGGAAACTAACTTAAAAGAAGCTTAAACTTGGTCCTAAGTTCATAAAAATAATAGGAAAAATATACTTTTTTATCCTTTTAAGTTTTATTGTTTTTGTTTTTCGTTCTCTTAAGTTTTGAATTTTGATTTTAGTCATTTAACTTATAAAATACTATGATTTTGATCCTGTGACCGGATATACCCGGTTACTCAACCAGTTACGGGATGAAAATTATAATTTTTTGTAAGTTAAATGACTAAAATCAAAATTCAAAACTTAAAAGGACGAAAAGCAAAATCAATAAAATTTAAAGGATAAAAAAATGTATTATTTAATTTGGTGTGAATTGTAATTAACATGGGTTTTTGTGTGGTGCTTTATGCAATATAGGCATTATTTTTTGTGTGTTATGTAAAAAATTCTAAATTTTTTATTTCATAAAAATTATAAATAAAAAATCCATATATTATATAGTAGACAAGTATTTTCTTAAACACTCACTATATGAAGTATAAAGAATTACATACCAAATTAGAATAAAGTAAAACTTTTTCAATGCACGCGCTGCATGTGCATGCATGTAGAGAATTCCATATTAATATATTATAATACTCACCTACACACTATCCATGGATACTAGAGCTACAAACAATTTGCCTACACAATAAATTTGCCAATGAAATGAAATTTATAAATAATTAATTATCTACAAGTTATTTGTCTATAAAGTTTTACCTGCAAAAAATTTACCTAAGAAAATTCAAAATGGAGATGCTATATAATTAGAAAATTTTGTAGACGATTCACCTACATTTTTTTTGTATGAAAATTTCAGTCATATTGACAAATTTCATAGATGAATGTTTTATGAATACTTAATATTTTATTCATAATGTGAAATTTATATTACAAGATATACTTATTAATACCACCGTACAAAATATACTCACTCCGTCCCATAACTACTTTTACAGTTGTCCTGAGTACGCGAATCAAAGAAAAATAAGTATTTGAGTGTAAAGTTAAATAAAAAAAATATGTATTTAACTAACTTTTGTGAGTGTAAAAGAATTTTATTTTTAGGTGTGTAAAAATTGAGTTAGGACATCCTAATAAGACAAGTGTAAATTTAGAGAGTACATAGTACCAATATGTTGCTCATTTTAGTTCGTTTCACTACGTTTCTCATTTACTTTTTTATTTTTTTTTAAATTACTATTCACTTTATCATTATTATTTTCATTACTTTTTATATTATT
This sequence comes from Prunella vulgaris, assembly GCA_026898435.1. Taxonomy (NCBI): domain Eukaryota; kingdom Viridiplantae; phylum Streptophyta; class Magnoliopsida; order Lamiales; family Lamiaceae; genus Prunella; species Prunella vulgaris. The sequence goes on from JAPKLY010000928.1 coordinate 52,366, forward strand.
CCTATTATTTAAAAAAAAAATTTTGCATCACTTATATTTTTTTACTTTTACTTTAATTTTATGATCCATATGCTAAAATAACAACGAACAATAAAAAAGGAAACATGATACAGTCATACAGTGGGATAGCAATAGATGGCGTACATGACATTCTTTCCTTAACCATAGTTGAGATACTGTGCAATAGTACAAATTGCAGCGTAGTAACTAATTTCGGTGCAACTTCCAGGAACCCCAAATATGAAGACAAATGACCCCCCATTTATTTCTATAAAGCAAAGATTTATCCAACTCCATGTATTTCCATCAGCAATTCGCTTCGAATTAATTACAATGCCGGCAATTCATGATGCAAACTTAGAGCTGGTTCTCTCCGGTTCCGATGATAAAGTTAGAAAGAGGTGGCGCGTGGCTTTCACTGCCGTCTACTGTTCGAGGGCCTTTCTCCCTCCTCCGTCATCAAGATTTGTTATTGATCATTCAGTCCTCACATATGTGGTCAAAGAGAAAAGCCTGGATAAGTTAGCTCAACTGGGGGGCGTTGATGGGGTTTGCGCTTCACTCAAAACCGACCAACAGAGTGGGATCAATGGTGACGATGAAGACATCGCTTCAAGATATGAAGCATTCGGTGGAAATACTTATCCCAACTTGCCGGCCAAGAGTTTCATCCATTTTGTATTTCAAGAAGTGAAGGATCCATCAATTCTGATACAAGTTTTGTTTGCTTTGTTATCCTTTGCTATTGGGTCGAATGCAGAGGGTGTTAGCTTAATCGTTGCGTCTCTTCTAGTAATGTTCGTCTCCATCGTCACTAATTTCAGACAGAGCAGGCAATTCGAGAAGCTTTCCAATGTGAGTGAGGGTATCAAGGTTGATGTGGTGAGGAAGGGGAGGAGGCTGCAGGGGATGTCGATATTCGAGATTGTTGTGGGAGATGTTGTCTGCTTGAGCATTGGTGATCAGGTCCCTGCAGATGGACTATTCATCGACGGACACTCTCTGCAAATCGATGAATCGAGCTTGACAGGGGAGAGCGATCATGTCCGGGTTGACCGGGACGACCATCCCTTCTTGCTGTCGGGGACGACGGTGGCTGATGGATATGCTAAAATGGTGGTCACTTCCGTGGGGATGAGGACTTTCTGGGGGGAGATAATGAGCGCCACGAGCCGTGATCCCAACAACGAGGAAACGCCCCTTCAAAGCCAGTTGAAGAGGTTGACTTCATACCTATGCCTAATTGGTTTAATGTTTGGCTTGGTTGTTCTTGTGGTGCTTCTGGTGCGCTATTTCAGGGGCAACCGGGAGATTGAGGGGGAAAAAATGAGTGTGTTTGATGCACTTGTGGGGATTATTTCCACTTGTATGACGATTGTGGTTGTTGCCATCCCTGAGGGATTACCTGTATCAGTGACACTTTCTCAGACTTATTCCATCAAACAAATGATGCTGGATAAGGTGATGGTGCGAAGGCTATCGGCTTGTGAGACGATGGGTTCGGCCACAACCATATGCACGGACAAGACAGGGACCCTTACGCTGAATGAGACGAAGGTGACCAGCTTTTGGCAGGGGAAAGAGTTAAGGATGCGTAGTTGTAGTTTGATTGGGAGGAATGTGATTGAGTTGCTTTGCCAGGGCATTGGTCTTAACACCACCGGAAGTGTTTGCACGGTGGGAGGTAGGCTCGAAGTCTCCGGAAGCTCCACGGAGAAGGCGATCTTGTCGTGGGGGGTGCAGGAACTGGGGATGGAAACAGAGGAAGTTCAAAGGGGTTGTAATATTGTGAGAGTGGAAGCATTCAATTCAGAGAGGAAGAGAAGTGGGATTCTAATGAAGAAGGTGGAAGATGGTAGTCTCCATGTGCATTGGAAAGGGGCAGTGGAGATGATTCTAACAATGTGCACACATTACTATGACTTGGAAGGAAACATGGTAGCGATGGATGACAACGAAAGAATGGAAATCAATCTACTCATACAAGGTGCGGCTGCTAGTAGCCTTCGATGCATTGCATTTGCACACAAGCTGGTTTCTGATCAGGCCAAGATTGAAGAAGATGGATTGAGCCTCTTGGGTTTTGTGGGGCTGAAAGATCCATGCCGCCCTGGTGTGAAGAAAGCAGTGGAAGATTGCCGACGTGCGGGTGTGGATGTGAAGATGATAACTGGTGATAATGTTTTCACGGCGAAGGCCATTGCCACAGAGTGCGGAATTCTTCTTCATGATGATGTTAGTGATGAATCGGTGGTGGAAGGGTTGGTTTTCCGCAACTACACGGAGGAGGAACAAATGGAGAAAGTAGATAGGATTCGAGTAATGGCTAGGTCGTCCCCTTCAGACAAACTTCTGATGGTTGAATGCCTGAAAAAAAAGGAGGGCCTCATCGTGGCAGTTATAGGTGATGGAACAAATGATGCAATGGCTTTGAAAGAAGCGGATGTAGGGCTTGCAATGGGTGATCAAGGGACGGAAGTGGCGAAGGGGAGCTCGGATATTGTGATCTTGGACGACAACTTTGCTTCGGTTGCAACAGTTTTGCAATGGGGGAGATGTGTTCATAACAACATTCAGAAATTCATCCAATTCCAGCTCACAGTTAATGTGGGAGCTCTGATGATCAACGTTATTGCAGCGATATCAGGAGTTGAAACGCCGTTAACCATTATACAGCTGTTGTGGGCTAATCTGATAATGGATACTTTAGGAGCGTTGGCTCTTGCCACGGAGAATCCGTGTGAAGAGCTGATGGAGAAGAAGGCTGCAGGGCGATCAGAGCCGCTCATCAGCAACGTTATGTGGAGAAATCTGACGGCTCAAGCAATGTACCAGACTGCTGTCCTGTTGACACTGCAATTCAGAGGTGAAGCAATTCTTGGCGTAGCCAAGAATGTTAACGACACGTTGATATTCAACGTGTTCATTATTTGCCAGATATTTAACGAGTTCAATGCTCGTATGATGGAGAAGAAAAACGTGTTTGAGGGAATTTTGAAGAACAAGCTTTTCTTGGGGATAATTGGGATCACGGTGGTTCTTCAGGTGGTGATGGTGGAGTTTTTAAACAAGTATGCGGACACAAAGAGGTTGAATTTGTCGGAATGGGGAATGTGCGTAGGAATAGCAGCAGCGTCTTGGCCTATTGCATTGCTCGTGAAGTTTATCCCAGTTCCGGATAGACCATTCCTCAGCTATGTCCATTTAGGGAGACATGATTTCGAAATAATCAAATTGCACTCATTCTAAAAGTCGATCCTTTGCCGATCTGATTTATATTATAATGTTAAAAGAAATTTTTGGGATAGTAGTTGAAGACTAGGTCATTCCCAATTAGACTCATTTCCTTTTTTTAGGCCAACTAGATCATCTAAGTGTAGACTAGACCGTTCAAACTATTTTTTTTTTTAAATATTGTGTTGTCATTTTTAAGAACTTCTTTAATTATTGTGTTGTCATTTTTAATATGTAAAAGTTTAAAGTTTAAAATTTAAACTAGTATGTGTTGTTTTTTTTTTTTTAAATATGACTTTATTGAATTTTGAGTTTCCAAAATTATTAGTCTAGAGCTATTATTTGAATCGGTGAGCTCGACTAGGCTAGTTAAACTTGAACTTGATTCGTTTATTTTGATAAATGAGTTGAGTGCAAGAATGAGTCGAGTGGAGCTCGACTAATTAGACTCGATGTACGAGAATATCTTCCATTTTAGTGTAATAATGAGCGAGCTGTTAGACTTGTTGCAAGTTGAGTCAAAATCTATTTTCAACTCGATAATGTTATCGAGTGACCTCAAGCTCGGCTCGAAAAGGGCTCATGTCCCTTCAAACTTCAAGTAATCGACTCGACTCGAATAACATGCTTTGTCGCCCGAAATAACTCAAGAAGATGTAGTAATAAGTTTTTAACTGCATTCAAAGGGTAATATTGAATTGAGAAACTTGCTCTTTTTCTGGAATATTTGATAGATATTCCATGATTTTGTACTTATTTTATTGTGCAGGGCTGATTTTAATTTACTTTTGCTATATGATGAATTTTATTTTTTCTACAGAACCCCCCCACTATATGATCAAGTTGTTGAAATGCTGTCTGCGTGTTTAATTAAATTATGGTTTATAATATATCGAGGTGCTAATATTATATGATTAAATAATCTAGAGAACTATAATATAACATGATTATATAATTTGGTTGTTAAGATGGGAAATCATGTGTTGTTTTTCAAATTGAACACGTCCCACTGCTTGGTCCCACTTGTGATGATCAATCTTGAGGGCTGAATTATGCAATAAATTAATAAATTTTCGTGTTTTTTTTCTTTGTCGTTGACCTCTATTTGTATCCGCACATATATATGACTGCTTGCACCATTATCAAAATACCATGAGCTTTCAACTTCCTTTTCTTCCTTTCTTATGGTTAGTAACAAGGTGGATTCTTCAATTTCTTAATAAACAAGATTGGCTCTTTCTTCAATATTAGCAACTTCTTGTCAGGATAAACACACGAATAATCAAACAACAAAGTATTTGTCTACGCAGCGGAATGATCAATTATCCCTCTCTTGTGTGAATCTAGTAGGAGACAATACTAAGAATATAATGCACAACAAAGCAAGCAATCACCAAGCATAACACAAGCGATTTTAACGTGGAAAACCTCCTCAACGTGAGGAGTAAAAACCACGGGACCGAAGTCCACCCAAAAATTCACTATGAGCAAAAAAACCAAGGTTACAATCTGCCCACAACAGATATTCAACTACAAGTGTATCAAGACAATCAACTACAAGTGTATCAAGACAATCAAACTTGATAACTACAATGAGATTAGAAGGACCTCACCCAACAAACACCAACTGGAGGCTACTGTTCACAACTCTCGGAACCTGATCTCCACCGTCCAGAATCAACCCTTGTGTGTCCTGAATGTGCTGTCCAAATTACAGCTCAATCCAACGGTTGGTTTGTGAGAAACGACCCTTTTACCTCAGCTGCGCAGAAGTGAATCACCCAAAAATAGAACTTCTGCTCGCGGCCTATTCCCGTCAATACAGAGCTCCAAATACGATCTTCACCGTTCAGAATGTAATTCCACAAGTTCCGAACGTGCTGACAAAATTTCAGCTCGATCCAACGGTTGAAACTCTAGATATTGCTTCTGCAAGATTCTGCCCTTTTTGGATTTTCTCAAATCGTGAATGGTACACACTTTTGGTACACTCTTTTTCTTATCTTACCTCAATGTCTTCTAGGGCAAGATATATCACCAAGTGTTGGGCCTACTTGGGCTTTTCAATATTATTGACTATTGGGCTCCTTCACATATTTGAAAACCCAGCCCAACACTTCTCAACACTCCCATGAATAATGACCAAACTCATGACATTTGTTGCATTCAATTTTGGACTTGTCATACCTTTTGTCATTTGATCTTTGATAATTTCCACGACCTCTTCCTCGACTTCTTCCACGGCCTTTAAGATATGAAGGGCTTCTTCATCATTATTTGAACTTTCACCATAGCTTCTTTCTTGTCCATGTCCTCGTCTTCCATGTCCTCTTCCTCGTTCATGTCCTCGTCCTCTTCCTCTAAAGTACTGTTTTTCTCCTTCATTTTTCAAAGTTGTTTTAGTTTTAAGAACATGCTCCTGTAGTTCTTCTTGTCTTCTCTTAATTTTCTCTTCTTGAGCCTGTAAAGAACCCTCCAATTCTTCTATTGTCATTTCTTCGAGGTCTTTCGTTTCTTCAGTGACACACACAATATAATCAAATTTCGGAGTTAAAGAACGAAGAATCTTCTCCACCACTCGAACATCTGCAATTTTTTGTCCATAACCTCTTGACTGATTCACATTTGCCTTCACCCTTGAACAATAATCCGAAACCGATTCCGATTCACTCATCTTCATTGCTTCGAAATCACTCCTTAGTGATTGAAGCTTAACTTTCTTGACTTTATCAACTCCTTGAAAAGATTTCTTTAAAATTTCCCAGGCTTCTTTTGAAGTGGCTGCATCCGCTACCTTCTCAAACATTGAATCATCCAAACATTGATGAATGAGGGTGAGTGCTTGCTGATCTTTTTTCTTTATCTTTGCCAATGCTTCCTTCTCCACTTGAGATAATGCAAATTTCATTTTATGGCTTGTCGTAGCCTTTATCTACGATCTCCCACACATATTGGGCACCAAGTAAAGCTTTCAATCGAAGACACCATTTTTCATAATTTTCTTTTGTGAGACGAGGGAATTGGAAGGATGACATTCCATTGTTTGCCATTGTCGCCCAGTCTTGGCGTAGCTCTTGATACCACTTTGTTGGAGGAAGAGCAATTATTTTAGTGGATAATTCTGAAATTCTTACTTCTCATTAACAACAAAATATAGGTATTTATAGATACAAAAATCACACCTCCAAACTATCCTAATAATGGTGAATGTTGAAAGACACTTTGAATTCATGAACCAACAATTAATTCTTGGATAAGAATGAATAGAAAAAGACTCAATTCAAATTATATTCCAACAATATTGATATTGATTGAGGTGTGCATATATACATGGCGATCACTTACTAAGCAAGTGGATGTTGACTTAGCACTTATGCATACAGTGGTTCATCATGGTAACTGTTTCTAGATGTAAGGGGGTGTTTGCAAACATGATTAACGACTTTAAATCACTTTATTATGTGTTAATGAATCTCCTTTAAGTTGATTCTCAGAAGTTGTTAATGACCAAGTTTTGAGTTTTTGACACTTTTCAAAAACTTTCTACTTTTGATTCTCCTGCAGACTTCAATTCAAATTGGTAAAATTTTGTTTGATGAATGTTCTATCTTTTTTCTCTTAGTATAATTAGACCTTTAGTATTCTGCAGTCAATGTTCTTGCACAGTTAGTTCTTTTTTCTCAATCAATAACTCTAAAAATATATACACTTGCATCACTGGAGTCATGGCATGCAATATGGATTTGAATTCATCTGCAATGCAGATGCAGTGTTTGCTTTCCAGCTCATAAATCCAGTGCATAACGGCCACGCTCTACTGATGACGGACACTCGTCGCCGCCTTCTTGAGATGGGGTACAAGAATCCCGTCCTCTTGCTCCACCCCTTAGGAGGTTACACTAAAGAGGACGAGAAAAAAAAGTTTTTTAGTCCCATAACTTATTGAGTGTCCGCTTTTGGTCCCAAAAATTTTAACATTTCAATTTTGGTCCCATAACTCTTAGAGTTTGTCCAATTTTAGTACCAAAAATTTTATCTTTTCAATTTTGATCCCGTAACTTTTATAATTTGTCCAATTTTGATCTCATTTTTACCGAAAAAATGAAAATAATATTATTTTTTGCCATGCACGGTGCACATGGTATTTGAATTTGGAACTTTCAATCATCCTTACTGATATTTTATTATTTTTATTAGTATTTCAATAATATAGAAAAAATAAGTAAACAAATTAATTATTTGGCACCCACGTCAGCAAGAGTGTAGGAAAATTCCAAATTCAATCACAACATGCGTTATGCATGCAAAAAATGATATTATTTACATTTTTCAGTAAAAATTGGATCAAAATTGGACAAACACAGAGAGTTACAAGATCAAAATTGAAAAGTTAAAATTTTTTAGATCAAAATTGAACACTCAATAAGTTATGAGACCAAAAAACTTTTTATCTCAAGAGGCCACTTAGGTGGCGAATGTACGAGAAGGTCAGTCAATTAACTTCTTAAGGAAAGAATCAACGCGGGTGCCAACTTCTATTCTATATCGTTGGGCGGGACCCAGCTGGGATGAGTCTAATAATATAGCAGATGGACTATTTAAGAGTGATTTGTGCAAGTTCATTCTCGCACAGTGTGTGATATTTGAGTTTCTGCTGTAATGAATGGAATGGAATGGAATGGATTGGATTGGATTGTTGTGTTTGTAATTCGTATCTATAATTACAAAACTTATGTTTTTCTAATTTCTTTTTTTTTTTCTGGAAATTTGAGAATTGGGCAAAATTACTTGTGCTCTTGTAGTATTTGAGATGAAATTACAGTTTTAGAAAGAAAAAAAAAAGTGAGTATGAGTGGGCTTGATAGAAGATTAATATATGCCTTTTTTTACTTTGGGATATGTTGAATGAATGATTTTGGGATGTGCGACTAATTGATTATAAGAATCGAGAAACAAAATTAAATGAAGTAATGCCAGATTACTTTATTTAAAAAAATAGTATTATAATATTTTTTTATAACTACTATAATTGTTTTATTAAATAATTTATAAAGGAAGCACCACCTTGATCAAATCGTTTTAGTACTTGAGACAAATTAATAATAATAAAAAAAAAAGATAAATAAATAATAGAAAATGGGTTTCAATGGGCCTGGACAAGCTAATATGGGCTTTAGAAAAAATAATATGGACTAATTATTAAGGGGGTTCGAATGGGCTTGGACAAGGTAATATGGACTTTAGAAAAGGATAAGATATTTTACCCGGTTGTTCACTTTCCTCTATTCTTTATTTTTAAATTAAAGTTTAAAAGACAATAATACCCTTTAAGTACAATTACTCAATTTCTTAATAGTTCATTTCAACCACCATCCACACACACACCCGTGTATATACATTGGGTTCGAACAAAACCCTTAAACTTGACAAAAAAAATAAAAATCAAGCATTGAGATAGGAGAAATCTTATGTTTTGTCATCATAGTTTTTATACAAGATGATAATAGTTCTCCATATGCATATGTAATGATTTTTTAAAATCTTTTTAAATTTTTTTTGTATATATTTGTTCCACACTGGTTGGAGGAAAGAATGAAAAAGTTCAAAAAAATTGTCGAACATTAGTACTTTGTTCGGAATTTTTTTTTAATTTTTTGCATTTATTCCACCAAAATTTTTGAACAAAAATTTTCAATCTTTTTTCAAACAAATGCTATTTGTTCGACTAAAGAAAAACTTTTAAGATTTTTAATGATAATTTACCTTTAAAGACTTTTTATATTTTTACAAACTAATGTTAATTAATAAATTATCATTAAAATTAAAATATAAAGTAATTTTTCTTATTAATTTGAAAGTAAAAAATTGACAATTAAAATTAACTTACAATTTGGGTAAAAAGATTTTATTAGATAAGTATATAATTATATATATATATAAATAAAATTATATTTAATAAATAATAATATAATTTATATATTAAAAATTAAAACATATAACATGATGCAGGGGTTTGAACCTTGTAACCTAAACCCAGAGTAAAAAAAAATATTTAAATCACCTAAACTATATGACCTGATATATGAATAACTTTGAAATTTCAGAAAAAAAGGGTAAAGAAAATCTTGGGCCAATTGGCCCAAGATATTGTTATTATATATGTATAGATAGATTTCATAATTTAACATACAATTAAATTTTTATTTTAAAAAATATATTTATAAGTAGAATAATAAAATATTCTCCATTCCACATTTATTGCTATATCTAAATGGCATTTTCCACACTTAATGGCATATTTCATAAAATGAAATATATCTATTTAACTTTTATCTATTCTACCCAATTATTCCTTCTCAAAAAATAACTTTATATAATAAATAATTCACATATTCTAATATTCTTTTCTAAAAATTAATTTTATATAATAAATGATTAATATATTAAAATTCATGCAAAATAATAAATACTTCCTCCGTTCAGGGATAACTTTCATATTTGTAAATGACACACGAACAAATGAGTATGTAAGTGTAAAGTTAAATAATAAAATTTAATAAGTACTCCTTCCGTCCCAACATCTTCTTCATAGGTGGACTTTCACACATATTAAGAAAAAATGAAGTATGTGAGTGTAAAATTAAATAATAAAATATAAAAAGTGTACTTTATTGACTTTTGTGAGTGTGAGTTGTTTCTTTTTTTGGGGTGTGAAAAAAAAGTTGGGACATCCATATAAGGAAAGTGTGAAATTTATCTTGGGACGGAGGGAGTATATTTTATTGACTTTTATGAGTGTAATATTTTTTTTAGGTGTGTGAAAATAAAATTGGGACGTTCAAATAAGACAATATGAAACTAAAATTGAGTCAGAGATAGTATACAAATAAGTGTGGAACGGAGAGAATAATATGGGTTTAATATTAAGGGGGACTATATTGGGCCTAGACAATCTAGTAATGGGCTTTCGGCCGAAGATAATTGGGCTTTAGTACAATATTAAAAAAATGGACACTAGAAAAAAACTAGTCGACGAAATGGGAACATTAAGTATGGCATCAAGAAAACGTGTTCACGCCGTTTTACCTTTTAATGTGAGCCTTAAATGATATACTAATCGACATAAATATTAACTATCAAATCTTTAATAAAAAAATAGCAATTCTTTGTTCTTAAGTTTCTTTAGATGAGTATTATTTAGGGCTGTTTGGTATAAATTTAAAATGATAATGATAATGAGTATTATTAAGGGATAATTACTATATTGTTAGTACCCCTTTTTTTAACATATTTTTATGATTTCATTCATGTACAATAAATAATACCAAACACTGCTAATGTGAATGAATCTTCATTCATTCTTATTCTCCACCTTCATTACCCCAACCAATCGGCCCCTAAATTCATAAGAATTGGTAATGTCACCCCCACAACTTTATTTGTAAAGTTTATATTGAATTTGAGAAAATAATGAATTTTTTTGTAGGAAAAACAAATAATGAACAATTTTATCAAATTAAGATGGGAAAATTACAAATTAGTTCATAAAATGGATATAAATTACAAATTGATTATGTGCAGAAAAAAATATACTTTTATGCAGGAAAAAATTATATTTCTATACAGATATTGTGAACCAATTTATAAATATAGTTACTTTTTGAACCCGTAAGTCACTTAATTAAGATCTTCTGTTAGAAGAGAATTAATAAATCATCCATTGACGTTTTATTATATTATACAAACACAAAATACGCGAGGGAAAAAACTTAAGGGCATCTGATTTTAACAACTAGAAATTAAAAAATATATATATATTTGCAATGAGGATCATGCATGATGCTAGTTTTAATAAAATTTTGTATGAGATAATTTCATATATAAAATAAATTGTATTTATTTATTATATAATTTATGAATTTAAAGAATTCGATCCAATCATATTTTAAAAAATAATAATAAATCAAATATCAAAATAATCAACGGTCTCATTTAATTTGGATGATGTCAATCTTTAACCATTCTTGTAAAAGTTTATGTTCCTTTTTTTAGTGTATATGAAATATCTCAAAAGTTGCATGAAGTTTCTTGGCCTTTCTCATTTATTTGCTTAAAAGATACTTTTATTCCATGATGATCGGACTTGCATCATTTCTTCACAATTAACTGATAATTTCATTACAATAGACTATGGTATTTGCTATAGCCCAAGATATAGCATTTTAAATAATTAGAATTTTATTTTATTAAATAGTTAGGGTTGCTTATATTGAAGAGTTGATGAAAATAATTAGAATTATTTAAAATTACACTCGATTTGCACGATATATCTGATACATAAGAATTTACTCTTTAATATACAAGTTGATATGTACGTATCAATTATACATAATAACTGATTGCGTATCTAAATTGTGCGACTAGTATAATTAAAATCGATAATCCGACATTTCTGGCGCCTAGCGCATAGGCGGCAGCCTATTTTATCTTTTAAATTTAAAAAATATAGATTTCGGGTTGCTTAGAGGACACATAGTGCCATCTAAATGCACCGAGCAAAAACACCAAGAGATTATCAAATATACAGAAATCGAATTGATAAAATGGCAGCCTAACGCCTAATAAAAAACAAGCTAATAGAAATAATATCATATTTCGTTGTGAATAAATGCGTTTGCATTATTTATTACACACGGTAAAATTATTTATATAGAAAAAATTTCAATATATTTTGTCAAAATTTAAATAGGAGGAAAAATAAGAAGTTTATTAAAGTAAAATCAATCGACTTTAAGGGTATAGACCATAAATTCAGTCGATATTCATAAAATTGACTAGATATGTGGTATGCAGTATCAGAAGTATCAAATTCTTTTTCTCGATATCTTTGTAGTCGACTAATTTTATTTTGATATATCTCTTATTTTTCTTTCAATTTTAATAAAAATATTAAAAATATCCCTATATATATAAAAATTTATTGCGAAAATAGAAGATGAAACACCGCGTGAAATCCCCTCCACACGTTCAACAGCAACTTCCCGGAAACCCCATTATACCCCAATCCCTTCCCGCTTTCTTATCATCCAATTCAAATTCCTTATTAACGTAGCCGTGTCGGATACAGCACACAATCTGTTTGATAAAATGCGCGATCCGACTTTTTACAAATCTTAGCATATATAAATAATCATCCATTTTCTATAGATACACACATCTACTTGGCAAGCTTCCTCTGTGCCATCTGCATTAATTCATTCACTAAGAAAAAACCATTCATCGTTTCCAATTCAAATCTGCTCAGTTCTTGATTCTTGATAACACAAATGTCTGCAATTATTGACGCAAGCTTGGAGCTTCTCTCTGCTTATGACACCTCTTGCCAAATCAGTATCCTCAACAAAAAGAGATGGCATATGGCATTTGCCGCCATCTATTGCTCAAGGGCCTTTCTCTCTCCCTCCAAACATCACTCTTCTTCCCTTCCAAGCAACACCCCAATTCACAAACTAAAGATTTCATCATCAAGATTTGTTATTGATGTGGTTGAGCAACACCCTTTTGATCACTCAATTCTCACAAATCTTGTCAAGGAGAAAAGCCTCAGTCAATTGGGCAAACTTGGAGGAGTTGATGGTGTTTCCACATTTCTCAGGACAGATTTACAGAGTGGCATTAATGGCGATGATGAAGATATTGCTTCGAGATGTGAAGCTTTTGGGAGGAATACTTACCCCAAAGCCAAGACAAAGAGCTTCTTGAATTTTGTATGGGAAGCATTTCATGATCCAACGATCATCATTCTCTTGGCATGCGCTGCACTCTCCCTTGGATTTGGGATCAAAGAAAATGGGATTAAAGAAGGTTGGTACGATGGAGGAAGCATATTTGTTGCTGTTTTCCTCGTCATCTCTGTTTCTTCCATCAGCAACTTCAGACAGAGTAGGCAATTCGATAGCCTCTCCAAATTAAGCAGTGATATACTGATCGAGGTGGTGAGGGGAGGGCGCCGGCAGCAGCTCTCGATCTTCGAAATCGTCGTGGGGGATGTTGTCTGCTTGAGCATTGGTGATCAGGTCCCCGCTGATGGACTATTCATCGATGGACACTCTCTGCAGCTCGATGAGTCGAGCATGACGGGGGAGAGCGACCATGTTCGCGCTGATCGGGCCGAGAATCCGTTCTTGTTGTCGGGGACTAAGGTGGCTGATGGATATGGCAAAATGGTGGTCACCTCCGTGGGGATGAACACTTCCTGGGGGGAGATGATGAGCTCGATTGGCCGCGATTCCGATGAGCAAACGCCCCTTCAAGCGCGCTTGAACGGGCTAACTTCGTCAATAGGTACAAGGATTAAAACATCTCGATATTTTTCTGATATATCTATCTATTTTTTGCGGTAACTGATATGGAGTAAAAACTATATTTCTATAATATTCATAAAAAAATTAAAAATATCGATAAATATTGATTATTTTCTTTTACAAATTGAACTTAATATCGTTAAAATATTAATTAAATCGAAAAACATTGATAAATTTCAATAAAAAACCAAAAAAATAGTGTATTCTATGTAAGTTTATTAAATGTAAAATTTATTGAAAATTCTTTTGATAAATTTATGTATTAAATTTTCCTAATTTTTTAAATTTATCCATTGATATTTCCCATAAATTTAAGTTGTTGATATTTTCACTGATACCGATATTTTCAACCTTGGATAGGTAAAGTTGGTCTGGCCGTGGCTTTCCTTGTTCTTGTTGTGCTTCTGGCTCGTTACTTCACGGGGAATACAGAGGACGAGAATGGGAATGTGGAGTATAATGGGAGGAAGACGAAGATGGATGATGTGATCAATGCTGTGGTGGGGATCATTGCAGCTGCTGTTACTATTGTAGTTGTTGCAATTCCTGAAGGTTTGCCTTTGGCTGTCACGCTCACTCTTGCGTATTCGATGAAAAGAATGATGGCCGATCACGCTATGGTGCGGAAGCTCTCGGCTTGTGAGACGATGGGGTCTGCCACGACCATTTGCACGGACAAGACGGGGACATTGACTCTGAATCAGATGAAGGTGACAAAGTTTTGGGTGGGGAAAGAATCAGTGGAAGGAAGGGGCTATGGTTCGATTGTGAGGAATGTTGTTGGTTTGTTTCATGAGGGGGTGGGGCTCAACACCACGGGATGTGTTTACAAATGTGGTAACATCTTGGAAATCTCTGGAAGCTCGACGGAGAAGGCGATCCTCTCGTGGGCTGTGATGGAGATGAAGATGGATGTGGATGAAGTTGTGAAGAGTTGTGAAGTTGTGCATGTTGAGGCATTCAATTCAGAGAAGAAGAGAAGTGGGATTTTGGTGAAGAAGGTTGAAGATGGCAGTTTTCATGTGCATTGGAAGGGAGCTGCAGAGATGATTCTTGCAATGTGCTCTCATTACTATGATTTGGAAGGAAATGTTAAAGAATTTAGTGGGAATGAGAGGGAGGAATTTGAGGAAATAATACGAGGTATGGCTGCTTCTAGCCTTCGATGCATTGCATTTGCTCATAAGCAGGTGTTTTCCGAGGCTAATTCCATTCAAGAAAACGGGTTGTCACTTATTGGTTTTGTCGGGTTGAAAGATCCCTGCCGCCCTGGTGTGAAGACAGCGGTGGAAGACTGTCGATCCGCAGGTGTGAGTGTGAAGATGATAACAGGGGACAATGTCTTCACGGCGAAAGCCATAGCCACGGAGTGTGGCATACTTCATCCCATTCAGGACTGTGATGATGAATCAGTGGTGGAGGGAGTGGTGTTCCGTAGCTACACGGAAGAGGAACGAATGGCCAAAGTCGACAAAATCCGCGTGATGGCGAGGTCCTCTCCTATGGACAAGCTTCTGATGGTTCAGTGCCTGAGAAAGAAGGGCCATGTTGTGGCGGTGACAGGAGACGGCACCAATGATGCTCCGGCTTTGAAGGAAGCGGATATAGGCCTCTCGATGGGGATCCAGGGGACGGAAGTGGCGAAACAGAGCTCGGATATTGTCATCCTCGACGACAACTTTGCCTCGGTTGCAACGGTCTTGAAATGGGGCAGATGTGTGTATAACAACATTCAGAAGTTCATCCAATTTCAGCTGACTGTGAATGTTGCAGCTCTTGTGATCAACTTCGTGGCAGCTGTTTCGTCGGGCGAAGTACCACTAACCGCGGTCCAGCTGCTGTGGGTGAATCTGATCATGGACACATTGGGGGCATTGGCTCTGGCGACGGAGAGGCCGAGCGAGGAGTTGATGGAGAAGCGGCCCGTGGGGCGATCAGAGCCGTTGATCACGAATGTCATGTGGAGGAACCTGATGGCTCAAGCAATGTACCAGATTGCTGTCCTGTTGACACTGGAGTTCCGAGGGGAGGCGATTCTTGGGGTAACGGAGAAGGTGAACGACACGCTGATATTCAACGCGTTAGTTCTGTGCCAGATATTTAACGAGTTCAATGCCCGTAAGATCGAGAAGAGGAACGTGTTCGAGGGGATATCGAGGAACAAGATGTTCGTCGGGATAATCGGGATCACGGTGGCTCTACAGGTGGTGATGGTGGAGTTTTTGAACAAGTTTGCGGACACTGAGAGGTTGAATTTGTGGCAATGGGGAATGTGTGTGGGAATAGCAGCAGCATCTTGGCCTATTGCTTTGATTGTGAAGTTCATACCAGTTTCTGATAGGCCTTTCTTTAGTTGTCTAAGTTTGAGGAAACTAAGGAGCATATAGATAGATTATTACCATTTTGCTGATTTTTCTTGTTTTTAGTGCTGAATATTTGTTTATTTTTCTGTATATATATATGAATTTTATTAACATATTCTTCATTGGTCGGAATAGAAATATGTTATTTTCTATGATTTGGATTCTTTCCTGGAATTAATTGACTAATTTCTTAACTAGGTGGGTAAGCTCGCATAGCCATCGGGCTGCTCATTTGAATAAGTAAATTGGGTTCGATTCCCTTCGGGAACGAATTAAAAGAGATATAAGGTTGGCTTGAAGATAATTTTTGGAGTGTTTGGGGACTTGTGAACTAATTTCTTATTACTAACAACTAATATTTACCGATAAAAAAAAAATTATTTCTTAGTGTCACTTTGTTGGGATAGGAAAAAAATAGATAGACAAAAATTATTCCATTGCCGGGAATTGAACCCGGGTCTCCTGGGTGAAAGCCAGATATCCTAACCACTGGACGACAATGGAATACTTGTTTGGTTTTAGAAGGTTTTTTTTTATATATGTTGATCGCTCCCATCGATATTTGGGAAAAGAAATCGTTGGACTAAACTAAGAAGATTGATTGAATTAAAAATAGACAGGGAAAAAGTTACATTTTTTTTTTAAAATAAAGGAAGATAAAGAATTTTCCATCAATCTTTAAGAGATTTTAATTGAGATATGTGTCCGAGCAATAAATAATATTATTGAAATAAAAAATAATTATAATGAAACTTATTCATAATATGAAACCCATATTATTAGATTTACTTACAGACACCATCACATGAATTCGCTAATATAATATTATTTTATACTGTGATTTTAATTTACAAGTTTAATAATACCAATAAATACATATATTAGTATCAGTAAAAATATTTAATAGTATTAATTTTATAGCATAAAATCTGTTCATGGGATACTTAATGACAACTAATGGAGGGGAAGGAGTGTTAGTTTTATGCATTACACTCGTCATCTCATCTATCCACATAATGTATTAAAAAAGAACAAAAAAGTGATTTGACAGATAATGTTTTAACTGGTGTTTAAAAATCAATAGAATTCCAAGATTTTTTACTACACTAGTATATTATTCGTATGTCGTACAGTTTGTGGTAATAAAATGAATTTGATAGTTTTTGTTATAGTTATTTCAACTGAGAAAAAAAATGCGTATTGCTTTTCCTTTTTCTAAATGAAGTAAAAAAAATTATTCTATATATAGTTTTCTCAAAGTATTTTTTTTATTTGGCAAAGTATTTTGTAAACAAATTTTGATGCGAGGAAGTGGTATAGCTGTTATACTAAGGGCTTGTTTTGAAACTCTACAAAACAATTTATATAATTGTTTTTTTTCAAAAATTATGAGAAATAATGTCTATTTTAGAACTCTAAAAACAACTTCTAAAACAGTTTTTTTTTAGAAGTTCCCTCTCATAACTTTTGAAATAAAATTAGAAAGAAGATAGGCCGGTCAAAGAAAAACAAGGCGCAACTCCTTCGGATCCTAGTCACTAAGTAGTGCTATTCGGGGACTGGACTCCACCAAGAGGCCAAAGAAAAGCCAAAGTCAAGGGGGTTACGAGGTGAAAGCCATTTATTATGAATTCCGGTCAATTTTTAGGTTTCGTCGTAAACCTAACTGGTTACTTCAAATTACATAAATCAATAGTTCAAACCGCAATTAAAGGTAAGACATTTTCCATTTTTATAGGAACTAGGTTTCAAAAAATAACCAGTTCCACTTCAACGGGAGACCGAAGGAAAAGCTATTACTATAAAGACGAACTCAATGCCGTCCGAGAGGAGGGCTAAGTAGCTATATATGCCTCTGCATGTTGCATCTTTCATAATCTCCTGACAGATTTGATTCTACCACAAATGGCTCAGCACCTGACAATGGTCACCCCAATTTTGTTCATGCTGTTCGAGAAAAGGCAAAGGCCCTTGCGGACATTATGCCTAGTAGGCTACCATACCAATAGATTCTTCTGATCTCCGCCTGACATATTGATTGGGCGCATCTTAATGATCGAGAATGTGATTCTCTGCAGCTATATCTAACGAATACGAATAGAGACCTTTCCTTGCCTAGTGTCCCCCTCCTTTCCCCGCTAATGTATTTTAAAAGTTGTTTTGTAGAGTTTCAAAACAGATCTATAGTTTTGAAAAAAAAAAAACTATTTTAAGTATTTCAAAATAGAAACTAACTTTCAAATGTAAATGCCTGAATATATAAGTGATTTAAGATATGTTAAGTCATACAATACAACTAGTTTTGAAGTGAATTTTTTGACAAAGAAGTAGTACTTTTGATTGAAAAGACTACTTCTGATTGAAAAAGTGATACATATATCATACTTCCAAATATTTTCATGCACCCAAGAATTCAAGGGAAACAATGGGAGAAATGAGATTGAAGGATTTGGGTACATTTGTAAGAAAATGATGAAGTTGTGGAATAGACTTAAATGTGGATTTCAAATGGATGATTTAATCATATTGGTTACCTTTAAAAAAAATTATATGGGCCTTAGTCCAATTTTTTTTTTGACCAATTAACTTTTAAAATTTGAATTTCGTCCTATTATTTTACCTCTTTTTGACTTTGGTCCTATTAACTTTTAAATTTTGATTTTCGTCCTGTAATTTACATATTTTTTTATTTTCGTCCTATAATTTTACCTCTTTTTGTATATGGATGGGATGTCACAGGGCTAAGTTACAGGATTAAATAGTCCTCCTATGAGGGATTAATTAATAGAAATTTATACTCGGCCTTATTAAAGATTAACACTTTAATCCAAATCAAAACCAAACACCAGTTATCAATTCCTTCTCCATTCCTATTATCTTAATCAGATAAACAAATTAATATACATGGCTCCATATAAAAATATAAATAGCAGTCTACTTCAAAAAAAAATTGTGTTGGCACTTTTCGACTTACACCTCATGTTTCGTCTGTTAAATTATTAATGTTGGGTTATGGAGTCTGATCGACTGCTTCTCGTCCCAACTTTTATAAGATAGTTTTTCGACTGAATGGACCTTAGGATTTTGGTCTGAATTTTATATAAATACCTACATGATTCTTTGTAACCCTATCACAAAAATTATTAGTAAATCTCATGGCTTGATAATGCCCCAGACGTAGTCTTTTATAGACGAACTGGGTAAACAAATCCGTGTTATTTTCGTTTTCGTTTTTCATTCAATTTCTCCATAATTACAAATAAATCCTAACAATTAACAGATAACAAAAAAATAAAAAATCATCTCATAAAAAGAGATCCAAAGGAAACTAACTTAGAAAGTTAAACTTGATCCTAGAAGTTCATAAAAATATTAGGAAAAATATATTTTTTTGTCCTTTAAATTTCATTAACTTTGTTTTTCGTCCTTTTAAGTTTTGAATTTTGATTTTAATCCTTTAACTTATAAAAAACTATGATTTTGATCATATGATTGGTTATAACCGGCCAGTCAATCAGTTACGGGACCAATATTATAATTTTTTGTAAGTTAAAGAACTAATATCAAAATTCAAAATTTAAGAGAACGAAAAATAAAGTCAATAAAACTTGAAGGATAAAAAAGTGTATTGTTTTGGTGTGAATTGTAACATGAGGTTTTGTGTGGTGTGGTGCTCTATGCAATATAGGCATTATTTTTTGTATGTTATGTAAAACATTCTGAAATTTTTTTTTCATAAAAAATATAAATAAACACTCCATATATTATATAGTAGACAAATATTTTCTTACACACTCACTATAAGAAAGTAAAGAATTACATACCAAATTAGACTTGTCAACTTTTTCAACCAAAAAATTTGGAGATAATTTGCGACTTAATTACCTACAAAATTATCAAATCATGTATATTATATTATTATGGAATTCTCTACGTACATGCATGCACTTCCATATACTCACCTACACACGATCCATGGATACAGTTTTTTCTTTTTTTGTATAAAATTTTCAGTCATATTGACAAATTTCATAGATGAATGTTTTATGAATAGTTAATACTTTATTAATAATATGAAATTTATATCACAAGATATACTTACTAATACCACTATATAAAATGTATTCCCTTCGTTCTAAGACTACTTTTATAATTGTCATGGTTACGCGAACTAATGCAAAGTAAGTATGTGAGTGTAAAGTTAAATAATAAAATAAGAAAAAATATATTTTACTAACTTTTGTGAGTGTAAAATTTCATTTTTAGGTGTGCAAAAATTTAGTTAGGATATCCTAATAAGCCAAGTGTAAATATAGTAATGGGACGAAGCTTAGAGAGTACATAATATCAATAAATAACTCCCTCCGTCGGTTCGTCCCATATGTTTCTTATTTGTTTTTTTACCTTTTTCGAAAATTACTATTCACTTTTTTACTATTATTTTCATTACTTTTTAGACTATTTCTATTACTTTTTCAATTTTTTATCACATCACTTATATTTCTATTACTTTTTCAATTTTTCATCACATCACTTATATTTTTTTATTTTTACTTTAATCCGTGTGCTCAAAAGCAACGAGCAAAATATAGCGAAACGGAGGAAGTAACCTGAGAAGGAAACATGATAATAGTGGGATAGCAATAGATGACGCATATGTCATTCTTAACCATTGATGAGATATTTTGCCACACATGTAATTCTATCCTTAACCATAATTGAGATACTGTGAAAGTGGTGGCGTGTGCCTTTCACTGTCGTCTACTGCTCAAGGGCCTTTCCCACTCCTCCGTCGTCAAGATTTGTTATTGACCATTCAGTCCACACATATCTGGTCAAACAGAAAAGCCTCTAAGTTAGCTCAACTGGAGGGCGGTGATGGGGTTTGCGCTTCAATCAAAACCGACCAATATAGTGGGATCAATGGTGACGATGAAGACATTGCTTCCAGACTTAAAGCATTCGGTGGAAATACTTATCCCAACTCGCCGCCCAAGAGTCTATTCCATTTTGTATATAAAAAAGGGATGGTTCCATCAACTCTGATAGAAGTTGTGTTTGCTCTATCATTCTTTGTGTTTGGATCGAATGCAGAGGGTGTTAGCTTAATTGTTGCGTCATTTCTAGCAACATCCGTCTCCGTGGTCGCTAATTTCAGGCAGAGCAGGCAATTCAAGAAGCTTTCCAATGTGAGTGAGGGTATCACGGTTGATGTGGTGAGGAAGGGGAGGAGGCTGCAGGGGATGTCGATATTCGAGATTGTTGTGGGAGATGTTGTCTGCTTGAGCATTGGTGATCAGGTCCCTGCTGATAGACTATTCATCGACAGACACTCTCTACAAATCTCGAGCTTGACAGGGGAGAGCGATCATGTCCGGGTTGACAGGGACGATCATCCCTTCTTGCTGTCGGGGACGAAGGTGGCTGATGGATATGCTAAAATGGTGGTCACTTCCCTGGGGATGAGGACTTTCTGGGGAGAGATGATGAGTGCCACGAAAGGAAACGCCCTTTCAAAGCCAGTTAAAGAGGTTGACTTTATACCTATGCCTAATTGGTTTAATGTTTGGCTTGGTTGTCCTCGTGGTGCTTCTAGTGCGCTACTTCCAGGGGAAACAGGAGTTTGAGGGAGGAAAAATGAGTGTGATTGATGCAGTTGTGGGGATTATTTCCACTTGTATGACGATTGTGGTTGTTGCCATTCCTGAGGGATTGCATGTATGAGTGACACTTGCTCAGTCTTATTCCATCAAACAAATGATGCTGGATAAGGTGATGGTGCGAAGGCTATCGGCTTGTGAGAAGGGATGGACGCAGAATTTTTATTCAGTCAATGTATAAATCTTGAAAAATAATATAAAATAAATGATACCTTATAATTAATTAAAATATTCTATTTTTTTAGTTTCAACCATTTTTTTCGTTTATTCCGTCGTAATAAATTCTTTTACATTCAAATTACAAATATTTGAATGCATATTTATAATCAAATTCTCAAATTATGATTAAAATTTATGATTAAGATTAATATTATCTTATCTTTTAACTCTATTAAAACTAAAAAGTGTATATCAAAACTAGACAAAAATAATATTAAAAAAATATTTGACTACTTATTAAATGATATACTAACAAAATATATACTTTTTATATAAAAGTCCATACATCGTAAAGAACGGACGTGGATATCACATTCATTTAATAGTTTAGAACGTTCTTTAGAACATTTTACAATTGTATATACACATGAAATATTTAATAAACATTCTAAAAAATTACAAGCTACAAATATTTTAAAGAACACTCGCTTTTCAAAAATACTATCAATGTTGATGCTTATTATCCATTTACTATTTTATTTTTAAAAATAACGAATAAAAATTAGTTTCAGACATTTGTATTAACTTCAAAAGGCATTTTAAAAAATTTCTTCTTTAGGAATATATATAATATTCCAAAAAGAAAAATCAGGCAAGGCACTTGTCTTATCTTGCCTCAAGTTATTGTTTATCATAAATCACAGCCAACAGTTGAATGAGGGGCAGGAGACGATGTTGATGAAGAGGAGACGATATTAATAAAGAGCAGTTAGTTGGTTGTCTGACTCAAGCAGGCAGCTCAATACTGACTCAAGCAACTCGATGAACAAGTATGCAAATGCAAATTATTGATACATCAACACTACACTGGGGCAAGACCCTGATACACAAAATCATCAAGAAACAAAAAACTCAAATTCATAATGATCGCAAGTAGCAAGCAAAAGAAGCTTTAGCTAGATTGACCTTGGGGACAACATAAAGAATGACATGAATATCTCAATTCTAAGAATGACATTGAAATGGTATTTAGGCCGAATAAGATACAAGAGGCAAATAACTTTAGTTATTTGTCCAAAATGACGCTGCTTGAAATGAGGCTAAAGCTGTTATATGCCAAGTCACTATAATGTGTTTCTTGAGAGGAAGCATTACGGTAATAAAAATCAATAAATGATCCAGACAAGAAATTGACAGGATGACGATGAATGCCCATTTACGATGAAAAGGCCCAGAGTACTCCAAAGGGTAAAATCTCAGGAAAAAAAATATTATTTTATTAATTATGTATATATATATATTTATATTTATAGAATTTGAATATTTTAAACTAAATGTCTATAGAAAAATGGAGGTTGATTCCCAAATAGTATATTATGCAAATTGAATATGAAAAGATATTCATCTTATTAATAAATAGACTTCACAATACCCTAAAATATCCTTCGACATATTGCATTAAATTACGTGAAAAAATAAATATTTTTTGTGAAGAGAGGGAGTATTCATTTGCTTAAAAGAAAAACTATATATTGACGGATGGAATAATTTGTTGACTTAAATTTCTTAGTCAATTTAATACTTTAATTTCAATCATTCTTCTTAATACTAAATCTGATAATGTTTTTTTATTCATAATTTCCCCTGGAAGCGAAGAACATCATATTGAACAACTAAGAGTTGATTAGTGCCTTTCAAAAAAACAAAAAAAGAGTTGGTTAGTGAAATATTAAATATTATTAGATTTTGTCAAATCTATTCATAACATGCATTCCATTGTCGTCCAGTGGTTAGGATATCTGGCTTTCACCCAGGAGACCCGGGTTCAATTGCAATGGAAAATTTAATATTTTTTATCTTTATTTACTTCAATAGCACCCTACTTTTTTTTTTTGACATAAAATCCATATATTACATCAGGTTAATTTGATTAAGCAGTTCTCAATTTTTTCCTATTACTATGTAATCATTATTACTGTTATAAAAATATACTTAATTTTTTAACAGTGATAGTGTATATACATAACAGTGATAATGAACATACATAACAGTGATAGTACATACACATGACAGTGATAATCGAAAATACGAGTTCACCGTGAACTCGAGTTAATACATGTTTTTGTCTTCTAAATAACTAAAAACACTAATAAAAGAATTAAATTCAATTTCATTCAATAAACAAGTCGGTTCTCTTTACACTGATAAACAAACTCCTATTTATAATACTAAATGAAATCCTAACGGAGACGTCATTCGTGTTCTTTGTGGTATCAGAGACAACAGAAGAAGGGTTTCTCAGGAACAGGTATCTTCCCAAGTATCCAGCCTATCAGCCAAGATGTAATGGCAATTCCTATGCAGCCACGCCATTGCTTCCAGTTGAGTCTCTTGGTGTCAGCAAACCGATCCAACAACTCCACAATACCAACCTGTAGAAGAATTACGAAACCTATGAGCGTCCAGAATAGCCTTTTCTTGGTTAGTATATCAAACAGGTTCTTTCCTTTCACTCTGTTGAATATGTTGAACACTTGGTAAAGAACAAGGATGTTGAAAATCAAAGTATCCTTTTCTCTGGCAGTAAACTTAAAAGTTGATTCCCCCATGAACTGTATTATAAGTAAGATCATGGTTTGCCATAGAGATTGTCCCATGATGTCCCTCCACATGGCATTGGTTATAAAGGGTCCCTTTCGGACCACAGTCACCAGCTGCACGAGGCTTTCAGCAGGATCATCAATTGAAAGAGCTAGAATGGCTAACGTGCCTACTATCAGCTTCACCCACAGCAACTGCAGCGCTGCCAATGGAATCTTGCCAGTTGTTACGGCCGCAACAATGTTGATATCTCGGGGCTCTCTTCTGAAAATTGTTGTCACAGAGTCAGTCAGCAGAGAGGTAATTGTGATGGTGAGCTGGAACTGTGCACATATCTGGATGTTATTGAGCATGCCTCTTGCCCTTCTCATGGCACTAGTTATGGTAGTAAAACTACCATCTGAGATGATGATATCTGACTTCTCCATCATGAGTTGAGACTCTTGGACCCCTGGAAAGACACTCACGTCGGCTTCTTCAAATACGTTTTCGTCTCCTGGAAAGCCTCCAATAACTGCAACTGTGTGGCCTTTCTGTTTCAAGCATTGCACCAATAGAAGCTTGTCCAAAGGACAGGCTCTTGCGATCACACAAATTTTTTCCACCTTTTCAAGTCTCTCTTCATCATTGGCAATCTCCCTAAAGTTCATGATTTCCTCTGAGGTTGAAGTTATGATTTGGTCAGGACTGAATATACCACACCTCATAGCTGATTCTCTGGCTTTTCTAAAATCTTCCGTTGTGATCATTATGACCTTCACTCCGGCTTGTCGGCATTCTGTTAAAGCTTTGCTAATGTTGGGTCTGCATAAATCCCTAAGACCTATAAATCCTATCAAGGTCATGTCATTGGACTTGAAATTGAAGAGTTTATCATTCTTTGAACGAGCTGAGTGTGCATATGCAATGCAGTTGAGGCCACTGTTTTTCATTTTCTTGACAACTTTCTTGAATTTTATTCTGTCGTTACTGCAAATTCTCTTGACTTCTCCATTATCTTCATAGTAATGGGAGCACTTGGCCAGAATCATGTCTGTTGATCCATTCATGTGAACATGTACTCTGCTGTCACCATTTCTTTTGATACAAACAAGGCCATGTTTCTTCGGTTCAGCATTGAGCACACTACAGTTTACCTTCAGTTCAGCTAAATCCATTCCTATTTGTTGAACTGCCCAAGCATGAATTGCCTTTTCAGTTTGAAGCTCATCAAGTTCAGAACAAGATCCGGATGTTGTATTCAGTCCAACGCCCTCATGTATTAATCGAAGAACTTTTGCATCTCTCATTTGGCCGTTGTGCTTGATGCTAAAATTCATTTGACCCAACAGCCAAAACTTTTCCACTTTAGGAGAGACGGTGGTGCTCTTGTCTACAAGAATTGCTGTTATCGAGCCAATTCTCTCAAAGGCTGCAACACTTCTCACTATTAGATTTTCAGCTGCCATTCTCTTGGCAGCATGCGTGAGAGCAATCATCACTGCTAGCACTAGACCTTCTGGAATGGTGGTTGATGCAATGACTATGGGCGTGACAAGTATCCCAATGATGTCTTGAAAGACACGATGGATGCTCTTGCTTGAAGTATAATACACCTCTCCACTCGCGTTCTTCATGCTCCCCGTAAAATACTGGATCAGCAACACCATGAGGACCATTGATGCAACAGCTAAACCAACCATAGATGTATTCCATGTCAGCTTGTGTAGCCTCATTTGTAAAGGTGTCTTAACTTCAGCAGGGCATTTCGAGCTCATCATGTCTCCCAATTTTGTGTCGACGCCTACTGCAGTGACAAGCATTCGGGCGTAACCACTCATCACTTTGCTTCCCCTCAGCAAGAAGGGGAGTTTGGGGTCGGTTGTAAGGCATGACTCATTCACTTGGAATGAAATCCCTTTTACCAACAGCCCATCTGCTGCAACTTGATCTCCAATCTGCAAGTAGACAAGGTCTCCAACAACAACTTCATCTGCTGAAATCTGTTGCTTCCTCCCATCTCTAATGACAACAGAGGAAATACTAGTGTTGGATTTGGATAGCGCATTGAACTGCCTTGTAGCCCAGGCATTACTGAGACCAATGGCAGCCATTACGATGAGTAACGAGGCAATGATGAATAGCGCATTAAAAGCTCCTTTGAGGCCATCTCTGCTGATGCCAAAAGCCAGAGACAGTGAAGCCGTGAGGAGGAGCAGAACCAATATCGGGTCTCTCAATGTTGCCAATGATGTTGGCAACATTTTTGCAGATGGCATCTGGATCTTGTTGGAACCAAAGGATTTTATGCGGGACGGAATGGCAGGAGCATCAACAGAGATTCCATTTTCGAAATGGGTTTTTAGTATGGAGAACACCCCTGCAACGTCTCCAAACTGATGCAGCTGGTCGCTCATTTTCTCTCTGGCCAGCTTGGCTAGCAATGATTTGTCGATGCATGGGAAGCATTCTGGTTCGACCTGGATTGTTGTGTAAGATGGAGATCGCAACAGAAACTTGTTCAATGCATCTTGATTCTTGATTACTATCTTCTTCCCTTGAGAAAAGGCTCTGCTGCTGATTGAAGTAATCCAAAGTGGCTCCCTTGGTCGTCGCCATTGTTGGGTAGCTCCAACATTGTCCGCTTCCTGGTGAGTGAGTGATTGATTGCAAGAATATAATTTGAGTGTTTAGAATAGAGTTAATTTTATAAAAATGCATCACTCTTTGCTCAATTTAATCCTGAGTTTTAGGATTATTATAAAAAAAATTCAACTTTTTAAATAATTTCAATTCGATACACATTTTTTATTTTCGGCCGACAACTTATGTGTCTCGCCGGAGCGCATGAAAAATTGTCACATTAGCGTACACACATATTAAATTATCTTTTTATATTTTATTTTTTAATTTTCACATCATATTTAATATATACAAAAAAATAAAAAATTATATTGCAAAATGTTTTTTTGAATGAGAAATACAATGAAAAAAATATTTTTACACCGGATTCTAGGTAGACTTAAAATGACACTCAAAAATGTTTTTTTTAATATAAGTTTGGTTATTTTTTGTGTATATGATATATGACGTGGAAACTAAAAAAATAAGAAATAAAAAAATAATTTAATATGTGTACGTCAGTGTAGCAACCTTTCACGCGCTCCAACGATACACTTCATCAATTGCGGACCGAAAATAAAAAAAATGTGTATCGAATTGAAATACTTTAAAAGGTTGGGATTTTTTATAATAATCATGAAGCTCAGAATTAAATTGAAAGTTGAGTTAAAGGTGATGCATTTTTTATAGAATTAACCCTTTAGAATATAAGGAATGTGTGATGATCCGTATCAAAAAATAATGAGAATTCAAAATAAAAATAAATGTGATTAATGAACTAGGAATTTGCACCCTACGGGATAACAAATTTTTTAAGATAATGTGCTTTATAAATAAAGTAGTGATATATGTATAGTTTTATGATTGTGCACGCGAGTCGATGTTTTCTTTTTTAATAGCGTGAACGTAAAAAAAAATGTACTCTCTGTAGAACAGGGGGGGTGTTATTTCGTTTGGTTGGGAGATTCAATAGGTCTTAGTGCTAGATATTTAACTATTATTATTTTCCTCTTTATTTTTTTTTAGGGAAGGTCTCATAAGCAACTGGTGCACGGTGTACTCACTTAACAGTTAAAGTTGTTTATATTGAAAAATTGCGGGTTGATATATTGAAAAATTTACATTGTTCTAGATTTTTTAGTGTAAAACTTTTCAATATATCAACCTGCAACTTTTCAATATAATCAACATTCACTTTTTAATATAAGCTGTCTTAACTGTTGAATAAGTGCATCGTGCACCTTGTGCACATGAAAGTTGCTCTTGTTTTTTAAATGAAGAGTTCTATTTCCCTTTTACATTAGATGTAATTATAAGATCTAATCGAATGATTTTCGATGTAGAAAGTGACACATTTATTATATTTAATTAGCAATTAGGATGCCAATTTAATATCTCATTGTGTTTCCTTGGGTTAAGTCTGTGTTACTACCTTCATCTCCTAAAAAAAGACATTTTATTTTTTCAACAATTTTATTTTCATCATCACTTGACAATTACTTAATTACCGTTATGTGTAATTTACTTTACACTTATAAATAAGCAACATAATATTTTAAAATATCTTTATTTTATATATTTTATCTATAATTTTTTAAGTTGATAAAAGAAAATGTCCATATTTTTTGGGATGAATGTCGTGTATGTTAAGGGAAACAATATAATTTAAAAAGTAAGTCTTTTGTGAAACTGTTTCATGTGCACTTATGAGACTCGTCTCAAATAATATAGAGGTCATGTGTTATTTTTAAAATAAAACCTCAAATGTAATGGTTGAAACTAAATAATTAGAGAAGATTAAACAATTAATAATATAAAAAAATAAAAATTAGCCGTTAAACACCATAAATTTGGTGACTTTTTTTAGAAAAATTAATTAATATTAAATTGAGGAGGAAAGTACAATATTTTTTATATGCATTTGCAATAGAATATTTTATAATTGTTGAAAAAAATATATATTTCAATATTTGAAAAATGTAAAGTACATATTTATAGATAAAATCTCATATTCTAACTAACTAAAAAACTTCCTAATTCTTTCTGCTTTGAAATATACATAAGACGTTGTCATGCATATATATAAACAATATTAATTAGGAAAGAGAACATGTGTACATGTATATAATATCTAACAATAATTTTATTAAGATTCATCTATATTAACATAAAAAAAATTAAAATTAGGCCCCTGAATTTTGGAGGCCATGTGACATGTCACTGAATGTACATGCTAAAGAACGGCTCTGACACTTATTAATAAAATTTTATTATTTGTAAAAGTGATAAAATTTTAATAAAATAAGAAAAAATTGAGATGAAATGGGATGGGAAGAAAGGATATTAATTGTCATGGTTTCGAAGAGGATTTAGAATTCTTTCATTTTAAACATAATTCAAATCTAAATATTCATAAGTTCACACAGAGAGAGTGATTATTTATGTGTGAAATCTACGAATTTCAAATTCACCATCCAATTTAAGCCTTAGATTATTTTAATGCATTATGCTCTAATTTTAGAGGGAAAAAAAATGGACAAAAATAAAGATAATTAGTCATGATATAGATAAATGATCGTGGAATATGATTATAATTATAATATGGAAAAAAAAGTAATTAAATGGATTAATAATAATTTTATTTAGCAGAAAAAATAATATTATAGATTATTTTTTATTTTTATTGACCACTATAATTAGGAGTGTGCATCGATTGATTCGATAACCAAATTTTGGTAGCCAAATTGAATTTTGGTATAGTAATTAAAACCGAATCGAACTCACCCAAAACCGGATATAACCGAAATCAACATTTTCGGTTTGATTTCGATAAAAACCTAAACAACCAAAATTATTTTTCAATTTTAACTATTTAATATAAAATAACCAAAA
Source organism: Prunella vulgaris (assembly GCA_026898435.1). NCBI lineage: Eukaryota > Viridiplantae > Streptophyta > Magnoliopsida > Lamiales > Lamiaceae > Prunella > Prunella vulgaris. The sequence goes on from JAPKLY010000928.1 coordinate 82,240, forward strand.
TACTCAACACTTCTAGAATTTAATTACAAAGGGAGAAAAATCCATTATATTATATACCATTCTTATTTAAAGCTTCAGAGGGATGAACCCTTAAAAGATAAAAGTAAAAAAAAAAAAAAATTATTTTATATATATAATAAAATATATAACAAAATTCAAGACAACCGAACCCCAAATCCATCCCTGATTGATGTTTAGGAAACAAAAAAATCAGACAAAATGAGGCATAAATCTACTAACTATAATCACACAAAAATAACCAGGTGAGTTAGCTCACCTGGCCACCGGACTCCTCACTTGAGTGAGTGACCCGGGTTCGATTCTCTTTAGGGACGAATTATGAGGGAGATATAAGGTTGGCTTGGAGATATTCTTAAAGTGTTGGAGGCTTGGTGTACTAACCTAACAACTAACATTTACCAATAAAAATAAAAAAATAAAAAAACTATAATCACACCAAATATTCTTGGAAGCAAACACGCCCAAAAAGTATGCCTAAAAAAAAACATTCAGATAATAAAAATTTACAAATTTCTATGAAATAGAGGAAGAATCACGCATATTAAAAAAAAACAGTAGAATAAAGTAAAAATATATATATTTTGAGGAATAATTTGATAAAATATTATGTATAAAGTAAAAAAATTAATTGGGTTGAGAATATCGTGTATCCAAAATAGAAAAATAATGACATTTTGTATAAATAAATAAATATTGTAGAATGAAATTTATGAAAGGATTTATTTTTTAGATTTGTAAGTTCTTCCCGACATCCCAAAAATAAAATTCTGCATATTATTATTGTTATGGAACAAATAGAGTATATAAAATAAATATTTTAATATATATCTTTCAAGGAAGGGTGGGGAATCAACGGCCCCAGTTAGATAAAAAAAACAGGGGATAGCAACTGCAAATTATGAACCTTCCCAAATTTCCGACTATAATCATACTCTGAATTTTGTAATAAACGATCGGAAAAACATTTACAAAAGGAATTTATGCAGAGCTCGTGATGTGTACCTTGGCTTTCGGTTGCAGTTCAAATGCGGCAGCGTATCGGCGGCGCTTAATCAACAGTTCCCCGGTGGTCCGCCACTTCCGCAGCACCTCGTTTGGCCTCGATTCAAACTCCGGCAGGATGTAGTTTTCCATTATCGATCGCTTTCACTCACCACCACAACTTTAGGGCTTTCTAGGGTTCCTAAACTCAGAAATTGCGAGGATTATACACAGTTTTTGTTTTAGTTCTTTTTTTTATAGATTAACGAAGGCAGATTATAAATTGGGACGAGGGGAGAAAAGATTTAAGGGAGAGAGTGGTTTCAAGATTGAAGTGCTGACTTGAAGTGCCGATATGATGATAATCGACGCGTAAGAAAAGTCATCTGTAAACCTTCCATTTCAGGAAAATTGGATTTTTTTTTTTTTTAAGGTTTGCTATTATTGAATATTCTCTCCTCACATATCAACCTACAAGCACGAGAAACACGAATATTAGAAAAAAAATGGAATAAAATAACAAAAGTAGTGTTTTTAGGGGGTAATTTGGGGATGAGGACTCTTAGATCACGCATACACATGCACACACTCGTGCGGGTGTGTGATCCAAGGGTCCTACTCTTCCACATTACAGGAGGGGATCCAAATTCGTAATTTTATAAAATATTATGTATAAAGTAAAAAAAAGTTGGTTGGATTGAGTGTGGATCCAAAAAATGAAAAAGTAATGACATTTTTTATAAATAAGTAAATATTGTAAGGGTGAAATTTATGAAAGAAATTTCTTTTTTGCGTCTGCAAGGTCTTGTAGGACGTCCAAAAAAAAAAGTCTGCAAGTTTCTCTGGGACGGAGGGAGTATACAGCTGGGACAACTCTTGCTATTTTAGTTTGTTGTTAAACTTTCAAAGAGTGAAATGGAAACCCACGCGCCTTTATATCGGATACTATCATTATTCATAAGCAAGGGTTGATCCTTGCTATTGTTTTCTTTGGCAATAATACATAAGCAAGGGTTGAACTTTGCTATTGTTATCTTTTGTTATGTACTTTAACAGCTGTGTTGATGGATTTTGTTAATGGGAAAGATTAATGGCTGTTTTAAGCTAATGAAATCCACCAAACAATAACAAGAAATTTGTGTTCTTAGTTTATGTTTAGAGAGAGAAAGTGTGTTGTGTATAATGAACTTAGAGAGAGAAAATGTGTACAAGAGACATATTTATAGGTTTGCATATTGTGAGGTGGCACCTTGTGAACCTACTTGGCTTTAGGTACTGACAAGTGTCCTTACACCTGTCTTTTCCCACTACCATGCTTCTATTACATTGTTTCGTCCTACTACATCACTACTAGTTCCCTATATAGCTACTATCTGTATTCCGGACTTGGCGAGCTTCATTGTCTTGTGCTATTCCGGATTGTGGTGATGGTAGCGGACTTCAGCCTTGTCTCCTGGGTGTTGGCGAGCTCCCCTACGAGCTTTCTCTCTTCTGGTGTTGGTCGACTCTTGGCACGTCATCATGTGTCTGGGCGAGCTCCCTGGCGAGCTCCTTTGCTACTCTTGGTGTTGACTTGGTCTAAGCTGACGTCGTGACATGGGGTCATGTTGGCGAGCTCCTGGCAAGCTCCTCAGCCTCCATGCTGGCGAGCTCCTCAACCTCCATGCTGGCCAACTCCTCAGCTTTGGTTATTTATTTTTGTAATCCTTCATTAGTAGTTCGCTTTAGTTCGTCTATCAACAAACTGTTGATTTTTTAAAATTTATTTATCTTTAGTAAGGATTGACCATCGCCTTTAGTTGTTACTTTTTTTCATGGATGCAAAAATCGGGATAGGCGGCTCCGGCCCGACCCGATTTTTGCAAAAACGGGCAAAATAATCGTTTTTCCGACTAGGAGGCCCTAGGCAGACCTAGTCGGTCGAGGCGGGCAAGGCAGAAATTAAGCAATTTTTATTTTATTTTTAAAAATTGTACGAAGTATATTGAAATCAAACTTACAAAATTAGGGTTAAAAAATCAAAACATCAAAGCCTAAGCGCGACGGCATTGGCATTTCTCCCTGGCGTCTCTTCACCTCCAGCGTTTTTTCTTCCGGCAGGTGGCCGTTGACAGCAGGGGGTGCGTTGCGTGTGGCAGTGCGGAGGCGAGGCTGTCTGATGTGGCGCACATGCGTGGGAGGAGGCAGCGATGCGCCACTGAAAATCCGTGGAGGAAGAGAAGTATAATAGATGGTACAATGTGGATAAGTGGGTTTTTGAAATTTTAGGTTTAGATATAGGTCTCATGGGCCATTAATGAAAGTTTGGCCCAACTTTCTCGTTTATTTATTAGTTCAGGGCCTGTATAATTTTATTAATTAAAAAAAAATTAAAAAAGTAGGCGGCCGCCTAGGCGGCCTAGGCGCTAGGCGGGCCAAAAACGTCCGATTTCTGACTTTTACAACCTTGCTTTATTTATAAAAAAATTAATTATATGAAAAACACTAATATATGGATCGTACACATAATATATTAGGTATTATAAAAATATTTAGTTACAAAAATTTTCTACAATTTTTAAATTTGTTAATAATGTGCATATTGTTGTGATAAAATTATTACGATGGGTCCAAACCCATAAATAATCGGACAAGGCCCAAACCCAATATAAGAGAACTTGGAATGCGAGCGCAAACAAACTCCATGTATATAATCACGGGTAAGATCAAGATCTGCGAGCACGAGCAAGACGAGCACCTATGGGCACGAGAAAGACAAGCATCTACGGGCATGAGCAAGCTCAGGGTCAACTCTTACAGAGGAATTATAGCCATTATGCACAATTTAGGGCATAATTAGTGTCATTCAATGCCCACAAAGAAAACTGTCATTTATGGCTGGAAGACTTCCTGTAATAAGTTTGTAACAGACTAGTTGACCAGTAGAGCATAATAGACGCACGTACTTTATTTAGGACCGTCTATAAATATGGCCTTATGGCCATCATTGTAAGGACTGACGAATTTGATCAATACAAAGATTAAACTTAAGTCTCAGCTCTTGCAATATAAGACCTGGGCAAATCTCTGTGTTATTTACATTTTCCGCATAATTATTTAAGTATTTGATATTTATTTGTTATCCTAGTCCTAGTCACATAAGGATTTAATCAGGTAATAACACATATAAAAAAAATTAAGACACAACAAATATAATTAACTATACAAAGTAAAACAACACTAAAATTCATTATAAACAATAACACTTGAATTTATAGAACATATAAAAAGGGAGAGTAAATAGAAAAAAAAATATTTAAAATAAAATTTCTTTCAGATGTAATTTTTAGGGTCCTACAAAAAAAACATAAAAAAACATTACATGTCATAAAAAAAAATAAAAATATATAAGATAAGAGAAAGAACATAATGGGGTAAATAATAAAAAAGAGGAGAGAGGTGGTGATATTTTAAGTAAAATTTTCAAATGACTAAATAAATTTTCAAACATAAGATTAATAAAGAAAAAGATATTCAAATAGATGTATCAAAAAAAAAATTACACTTTGAAACTCATCTCCCAAACCTAAAATCAAATCTGAAATTAGAATAAAGAATATGACTATATAAGCATATAACGAATTAAATGTAAATAACCTTCATTTGGAGAATACGCATTAATGGAGAAAATATTCAGAATTACTGAAGGGAGAAGATTGGAGAATTAAAGTTCTTCATGTTGAAAATAAAGGTATTTCACTACAAAAAATGTTCAATTAACGAGGAAAATTAACAAAGGGAATTAAACACTCAATATTAACGAGGATATTGGTGAGGATAATATTTTACCAAGTATATTAACTAGAAAAGCATAACCCTCGTCTAAAATGAGGATTTTATCCAGTGTATTAAGACGAGGGTCACGTAACCCTCCCCAATTAACGAATGTGTGTGCCCTCGTCACGCTACCATGTTAAGACCAATATTATCAGCAATCCTTACAATCAGATTATCAATTAAATATTATTTCTCTCTCATCCACCTATACAACTTTTTATATATCTGTTTTTTTTAACTTTATTAGCAACCTATCCAACCTAGTTCAATTAATATTAAATCATTTTATTATTTTTATTTAATTTATTATATACTATCAATATTTATTTTTAATTTAAAAAAAATGAATAAATATTTTTTATTACTAATTTCTAATTCACATGAAAAAAATTACCATATAAAATTAAAATAAAAATATTTTTAATGTTTGAATAATTTTGAGAGTTGAGGTACTTTTTAGAATTTAAAAAATATGAATTATTTGGATCTGTCATTAAATATGAAGAGAAATTATAAAAATGAGAATGATTTTTAATGTGTTTCAAAATATATCAAGAATGATCTTTATTTTTGTAATTTTTTTTAAATTCATAATATTTAAAATAAATATATTATTTAAAAAATATAAACGACCAATCCAACACTGACAAGTGTCAGCTCCTCATTGAAGAACCAATGGCGCAAGGTGATGCTGTGTGGCAGCAACTTCATTTTTATTTTTAATTTTTTTTAATTCAATTTTTTGTCCTCTAAGAAGCCACCAGTTTCTCAAAGCTGTGTGCCAAGCCCCTTGGTCAAATTTGGCGAGCATGTTTGCCCTATTTAAACATATATATGGAAATATAATTGAATTATGTGCACTTATTAATTAAACATATATGTCGTATTAGAAAGTATACATGTTTAATAGGACTTAGTCTTAATTTCATTATATTATGTAGTATGTAATATGTAATATATATTATAAATTAATATAATATTTAGTAGATTGTGTGTGCATATATTATATGTACGTATATATGTATGTATATCACAAATTCTAATATGCACTTCGATTCTAATTTAATTTTAAAAATAATTTAATTTTTTCAGAAATACACACCATACGTCGCACTGTGTGTTTTTAGTATAACAAATTGTTCTTAGAGTATTGCAGAGAATTGTTCTTGGGATATTAAGAAGTTGTTCTTGGGGGATAACTAAGTTGTTCTTCGGGTATTCCAAACTTGTTCTTGAAATATTAGTAAATTTAGATATTAGTGAATTGTTCTTGAGAGTTGAGACATTATCTAGACTCGTTCCTGAGGTGTTATTTAGACTTGTTATTGGGATATTACTTAAACTTGTTTTGGGAGTATTTCAGTTGTTATTCGGATATTATAAATTGCTTTCGTTTTTACACATTTATTCATTATTTATTTATCAATTATTAATTTATAAGAAGTTCTTTGAGTATTATAAGATGTTATTTGTCTATTATAAATTTTTTTTAGTATTACTTGTTTATTTATTAAATTTTCATTTATAAATTGTTCTTTGCATATATAAATATTTGTTTGAGTTTATTCATTTATCAATTATTTATTTATAAATTATTATTTGGGTATTTTAAGATGTTCTTTGAGTAATACTCGTTTATTATTTATTAATCAATTAATTATTCATTTATAAATTATTCTTTGGTATTACTATAATTTATTATTTGGGTATTATATATTGCTCTTTGTGTATTATAAATTGTTCTTTGAGTATTACTCGTTTATTATTTATTTATTTATTAATTATTCATTTATAAAATATTATTTGGAAATTATAAATTATTCTTTAGGTATTATATATTATTTTTTGAGTATTATAAATTATTTTTAAGCGTTATAAATTATACTTTGAGTTTATTCATTTATCAATTATTCATTTATAAATTATTCATTATATATTATAAATTATTCTTTGGCTATTATAAGATGTTCTTTGGGTATTATAAATTGTTATTTGAGTATTACTCGTTTATTAATTGTGATACCCGAGTTTCTCACTACTCATTGGCAACCATATTTCATGTGTTGCATGCATTTTATTTACTTATGTGCTAATTACTTGAATATATTTCATGCTTTATATGCATTTAAATTATTTATGTGTTAATTTATTATTGTTTGAATATATTTTATGCATTAGGTGCATTTTGATTTATTATCATGCTATTTATTATTTGAGTACATTTTATATTACTTATATTTTTTTTGTGATATTGTGTTAATTATTTTATTTATAAATGTTAAATTATTTATTAAAATGTTATATGACTTTATATGTTTATTAATGAGAAAATCCGAATTTAATTTATTTGAGATTTTGGAAATATAGGAATGTGTTATGTAAATTATTTAGGTATTAGTGGTGTAAGTTTGTTTGAGATCATTTGAAGATTAGTTGTAGTAATTAAATAGAAAGTAAAATAATTAAAGAAATTATATATATTATAATATTATTAGTATAATAATAATACTTATCTATTACTAAATATAAGAGCATTCCCAAGGGTGTGGCAAATTGCAACTCAACCGCAAATTTGCCACACAAACCTCTTCCAAGGGAAACTCAAATCATGCCTCAATTTGCCACATTTGAACAGTGTGTGGCAAATTTGCCACACACTGTTCATGGCGCAAATCACCTTTTTTTTTTTTTATCATTTTTATTATATTATACAATAATTTATTTAATTATTTTTTATGTGATCTATTATTTAAATGTAATATTACGTTATTGAACTTTGTGATTTAAATCATTGTTTCATAATTTTTTAATTTTTCTTATTAAATATATTTTTATTGATTTAATTTTAAAAGATTTAAATATGAATAACAAATTATAAAATTAATTATACATACATAATAATAAAATAAATATTAAATTTTATTAAAGTAAGAATATTCTAAAAGAATATTCTCATTGAGTTAAGATTTGAGTTTTATGATTGGAGATAATTTTACTGTTGGTGATAAATTTTGTAGCAAATTGATGAATTTGGTGGCAAATTTGCCACAACCATTGGGAGTGCTCTAATGCCTACAAAACTTAAAATGGGCCAGTTACATGCCCGTGGCCGATTATAAAATTAATACGTGTCCTAGATACATTTTCAACCAGATACGTGTCAATTATGTTCACACACTCTCTCTCAGGATATATTTTCTCTTCCTTTTCATATTCCATCCTTTCGCTCTGTTCTTCATTTTGGTACCGAATCTTCCATACCCGTACACATCTTCTTCGTGCTTCTCAGCACAGGGCCAACGAAATCTGTCCGTCTTCTTCTCAGCAGGCATCGACGAGAGAAAATTAGGGTTCAACATCTTCTTCACCGGTAATTAAATAACAACAAATTTCCTTTTCATTTGTTCATGGTTTACATCAGGATATTTATATTTTAGTTATGGGCTGTTGTTTCTGCTCATGTTTCGCTATATATTTTAAGTGTTTGGAGTAATTTTATTGAAGGAATTATCCTAAAAATTCAGATTTAGGTGTGTTTCATAAACAATGCATACTATATGTTCGGTAAAATGCCCCACTAAAATTACATTTCATTTTTTCAAACATTTCTCTATTTGTATGTAGTATAGAGTTTAATCCTTTGTTGTTAGTTTAATTTTGATCCTACTCCCCTCTTTCTCACCTTCCTCTCACTGTGATACATTGCACACCGAGTCCAATACACACATGTACTATTTTTCTCAATATTCAGTGGATCACAATTTCATGGGGGATGGTTTGGAGGGTGGGGTGGTGGGGGTGGAGCATATGAAATACTACTGCAGTGAGATTTATTGGAAGTAATCCAAGCATATGCAACATATTATTGAAGTTGGGGAAATCTGCATATAAGCAATGTTTTATCTGTGTCTCTAAGCTATCTAATTGGTTATATACAATTTTTAATCGTCTTTAGTTTTATTGGATTGATTTTCCCTTTGCCATGATGATTCTGATGGAAGCTTTTGTTTGTTTATTTAGTGAGTTAAATTAAAGCTCAAGCTGAGAATGTAGGGAACCAATTAGGCTATGACTCCATTTAATTAGTTTTAAAAGTGATGTTGTGCAGAACAATGGAGGGTCGTTTTCCCATAGATTCTCAAGCATGATCTGTTCACAATGGTCATAATATAGGATATAATGAAGTTACAATTAAGTAAACTAAGAAGCCTTTAACTTAGCAAATATATGTAATACGTAATTTATATGATATTTAGTAGTTTGTTGATGTACGAATGTATTACTGAATTTTATTATTTATGATCCCTATTGTGGTATTTAGTAGTCTCTTAATGTTGAATGTATTTACAATTTCCCCTCATATGATAGACCAATTACTTGGCATTATATTTACCATGAAGTAAAATAATGGAAAATCTTAAATTTCAATTCTTGTTTTAAAAAATGGAGCAACATCATAATTTGGCATCATATATTGGTGTCGTACTCACTGTGTATTTTCATGGCACATACGGCAGAAATCTTTAAAGCACGGCTTATAGCGACTCTCTTCAAGATTTCAACGCAGTGTGATCCCTCCTTAAGCGGCTTGATTCAAAAGAAGGTGTGTACTCTACAAATTTCAGTATATTTTGCACGATTGTGTTTCCAATGTATATTTTACACGATTGTGTTTTCCATGCGTGTAATATGTTCATTTCTTCGTTAGATTATCATCTTCAATAGAATTCTATGTACTTTGTGCCAGTAACTTGTTGGCTTAATTTATCTAATGAGCATAACAAGTAGCCAATTAATCTTTTGAGTTTTCAAGTAGAACTGCTATTTTTTGGAACAAGAGTTCATGACAACTTTAAGTATTGCTGTTTGTTTATGTGTGAGTTATAGTAGTTTGTGCAGTTTCAACAGAATTATATATGAGTTTTTAAAATTTACATACCTTATGGTATTATGGAATGTTATATTTGTGCAGCTTGTCCACTTTGTTTGAGTTTGTTATATACAAAAGAGATGTAATTAAAACAAATTATATAGTTTGTTTGACCATAAGTATATATTGTCGCTTTTTGTGTATCACACATTGAGAATTGATTTACTTAAATTGATGTGCCTGATATTTTTTGTAATTTGTTGATGGTCTTATGCTTTTTGGACCTGTTTTAATATGTTTATTTTTATCTCCATATTTGTAATGCAGATATAGTAGTCGATCTACTTGTTTCGATACGATGATGTCCCCTACAACGAAGATTTTGTTGTACTTGTTAATGAGGCACATAATGCATCAAAGGATCACTTTAGCCTTACTAATAATCATAGTTAATAGAAATAATAGAAATGTGAGGAGACGAACACTTTTGTTTGTTATTAGAGATACTCAATGTGTAGCTAATTTAAAAATGTCTTGGAACACTTTTGACGCTTATATTTTCTACTCAGGAAAATATGAAAATAGTTTCAGAGATTGTAATGATTTGATCAATTTTATTACTATTTTAGAAGATGGGAGAAAGTTTATATCAGTTGTGTTGTCAGAAAGCTTTTGGTATTCTTTATTGGGTCATTTACATGCCAGTTTAGGAAGTCTTAACTATAGTTTTTTATTGTAAATATTACAGCTTATTGTATGTATAACATGTGTTATTCATGTTGAAATTTCGTGTTTAACAACTATGCATTTAAATTGTGTTTTCTTTCTAATTGCAAATTTGTATATATTTGTTAAAATGCAATTCATATGAATTATTTATTTGAGTTCTTATTAGTCTGGGCTAACACCTCAAGGATTGAGGTGTGTCCCCCTAGTAATAAGATAATGTGTGTATATATAGAGTAGGTATACGTGACATTGCCACTAATCAAGTAAAAAAAAAGGAATAATTTTTATTTTTTTTAATTTTCTCTACTAATAGCTTCCCAATGAAGCTAACGAAGGCGGCGGTTGTTCAGTTAAAGGATTATATATATGCAAGGTTTGAAATTTCGGAAATTTGAGGTTACCGATATGGAAATTCACTTGAACGATTATTTTTTAAAAATTTCGGTCAAATTTCGGGAAAATATCGGAACTTTCGGGAAATTTCGGTTACTATATCGATATCGGTCCAGGGTAATTCAAAATGTGCAGATTATCGAGAAATATCGTGGAAATTTTGGTAATTTATCGGTCAAAATTTCGGGAAATTTCGGGAAATAAAATTTTTTTTTTTCAATTCTCAATCCTCGGGGCTTGGTACCATTATTGCTTAGACCAAGATAGTCTTTCTTCTTTTACATTTGAGGCTCATAGGACATCATTTTGGTATTAGCTGTGTAATATTCAATAATTATGAACAATTGTTGTATCGTTTTATATTTCTTACGTATGTTTTCTTGATATGTTTGTTGTAAGATTCTCATTTTATTGAGATTTTAAGTTCAATTAATGTATTAAGACTAGTAATAATATTGTCTAAAATTTCATGTTAAATTTCCATCATTTTAATGAAATTTTCGTGAATTTTCTATTTTTTACCGATATCGATATTCGATATCGATATTTTCACCGATATATCCATAAATTCAGGGTATCGATATTTCCGTCGATACCGATATTTTCATCCTTGTATATATGTATATATTTTCTTTCCTGAGCCAAAAATCTCATTTCAGACTTTAAAAAAAAAAAAGGAAAGAAGAAAAACAAAAAGAAGGAAAAGAAACTCACGTCTAAAGGAACTCTGTGAGTGACCGAGGTAGGAATTCTACCATTTTCAATATTAATTGCAAGATTTTCTATATAATAATACTATATATTTTCTTAATATTTGCTAATTCATGGTTTAAGCAGCATATTAGATTTTAAGGGTTAATTAGAGAATGTGTGAATAAGTTTTTTTTTTGGGAGTTGATTGGAATGGCTACGGGAAGGTACTTAGGGTGCTTTAGGGATTTATATTATAGTCGTTTTGTGCGGATTTGAGGTCATGTGTAACTACAATGCATAAATATATCATTTTATAATTTATTTATATTTGAGTGATAATAAGTGAATTTAAGTGGATTGTAATATGTTAATTATATTCTGCGATTATATAAAATGTGCTTGCGAGCTATATATTTGATGTGGAATAAGCATATGAACTCTATATGTTATGTTGAATGAGTTCGTGAGCTCTATGTGATGCAGAAGGAGTCGGTGAGCTCTATATGTGATATTGAAGGAGTCGGTGAGCTCCATAATTGGTATGAGTTGAATATGTGCAATATGTTGCATTGCATCACATTAAACATGCATTGAAATGAAATTAATTGGTTTAAAAAGTGGCCACTGATTATACACCGAGAGAGGAAAAGGCGTCCTGGGAAGGAGCGACCTAGGGAAACCTAGCGTAGGACACCTGGTTTGGGTCAACGCCTTATTTGATTATATTTTGGGTGTTTCGGTAGGGGAACTTTTGGAGGGGACATAGGATCATGTTTGGTGATGGATCTCATTGGTCCCTAGAGGGTAGATCCATAGGTTCACTTACATGGGTCGGCGTGGTGGGATTACTTCTTGGTGGACATGGGAGCGTATGTGAAATCCGAACCCTGGTTGGACCACAAGAGGATGGACCTCACTTCGGGATACATATATTGGCCACTTGATTATGTGTATATTGAGCTCCTTTCGGTGTATGACAGTGTGATGTGTGTCTAGTGGCCCTGGCGAGTATTTCATAAATAAATTGGTGATTTCAAAAGAGAGAGGTTTTCAAAAGAATCACATTATCATGCATAATTTCTGCTTGTTGAGATTTATAAATCTCACGTAGTTTATGCATTATAGGTAACTCTTATGATATGTGATCTGGTGATCAAACTGGAGTAGTTGTGGAGCTCTTGCAGGCTTTTTGAGTTGTTGTGTTTGTTGATAAAATAATCGACGTGTCAAGTCCAGATTGACGTGTCCAGAAGAATTGATCGAGCACAAAGAAAGAGCCAGATTGAAGAACGCTCTGACGAGTCGCCAGTTGTTAAGCTGGGGACGAGTCAACAGCTTATAGTGAAGCAGGTAGCTGTTCAGCAGCTTCTAGTGAAGCAGGCTGCTGATCAGCAGCTTATGATGAAGCAGGCTGGTGACGATCCAGCAGCTTGTATTTCCTTTATAATGTAATCGAATTCATTCGAATAAGGAATACGAAATTTACCCCCTAACGAAGTGCTACTTAAACGATATGCTTACATATACGACCCACCTGCTTAAATATAGAACTTCACATACACTTCTATTTCAGCATATTATTGATGTAATCGATGTTATTATAGCCACATTATCGCGCTTGTGCAAATTACATCAACAATTTGGCGCTAGAAGGAGGGCGCTTCGAACCTCCGTGCAGCGGCGCCACCTTCGAACCTCGCCAACAATCGCACTCCATTACCCAGAATTCTTAGCCGTCGGTTCTAGAAATATACCGTGGTATTGGTGTGAACATGTTAAAGGTTTCTTGCGGAATAGCCAACTTCCGTTGCAGCAGGAGGTGGACGACCTTGTCGCAGCAGGAGGTGGATGGATATGGCAGAAGGCGGATGGATATGGAGGAAGTGGGTTTGACTCGGTCAATAATAACGTCTAAAGGAGCTGTTCGCTCGTGTACCTCTTCGCCGATGGAAAAATACTGAAGATGTTCGCCCCCGATCGAACTTCACGAGCTGTTCGCTGAAAAATTATAGGAGTTGTTCGCTGCTGGACAACAAGGAGGGATGCCCACCACAACGAGTTGTTCGCCGGTGTCCACACATGCACTTGCTTGCCGCCCGAAGGGCCTGTTCGCCGGACGCACCAGCTGCTCGCCGCCGCGTGGGCTGCTCGCCACACAAGCTGCTCGCTCCGCAACGGGTTGCTCGTCGCAACAGTTGTTCGTGCAACAGCTGTTCGTCGCGGCAAAGCTCACCTGCCACGGCGCCACCGTGCGCCGCCTACTCAAAAGCCATCGCCAACATCTTGCGAGCAATCAATATGATAAACAGATACCCGGCGACCAGGTATGAAAAAAAAATCAAATCAAATCGGTAACTGCCTTACATAATTGACCAAGTCAAAAATATCAGGCCTGATAAAAAAAGAAAAAAAAGAAAAGAGGATTTTGCTTGCCTGATTGATATCAGGCCATTTTAAATTCTCCCAAAACACACGTCCAGGACTTATTTAAGTCTAATAAAGTCACTTGGACTCATCAATTTTGGATTGGGCCTAATTCAATATTTTTAATATATTTAGCCCGAATGATTAATTAATTTAGTCTTGCAGAATAGGAATTAATTGTCTGCAGGATTAGTTAAAAATTGGCCTATGATTTTATAGTGGATCACTTAAATTATATTTTGGGTCCACTAAATTGTTTGGATTAAAATTAATTATTGGCCCATCTCAAAAGATTAGTCTTGCAAGATAAAATTAAATATAATTGCAAGATTAATTTCGAAGAATAAAAATTACTTTTTCAAGTAATTAAATTCCCTGTGGAGACAATTGTTTTCAAACAATTAAATTCCAGAGGAAAAAAATTGTTTTTTTAAAGCAATTAAATTCCAGAGAAAAAAAAATTGCTTCTTAAAGCAATTAAATTCCAGAGGAATAAAAATTTGCTTCTTAAAGCAATTAAATTCCAGAGAAAAAAAAATTTCTTTTTAAAGCAATTAAATTCCAGAGGAATAAAAAATTGCTTCTTAAAGCAATTAAATTCCAGAGAAAAAAAAAATTGCTAAAGCAATTCAGATGCCTCCGGGCACGATTACCACCAGATGCCTCCGGGCACGATTATCACCAGATGCCTCCGGGCACGATTATCACCAGATGCCTTTGGGCACGATTATCCCGTTTTTATATGCGATGTTCATCCCGCCTATATAGGCGATGCGCCTCCCAGAGGTATGATTCCGCCTTATAGGTGATGCGCCTCCCAAAGGCATGATTCCGCCTATATAGGCGATGCGCCTTCCAGAGGCATGATTCCGCCTTATAGGCGATGCGCCTCCCAAAGGCATGATTCCGCCTTATAGGCGATGCACCTCCCAGAGGCATGATTCCGCCTATATAGGCGATGCGCCTTCTCGAAGCAGTAATCCTTCTTGAAGGCAGGATTATCCCGTCTTTATAGGCGATGTTCATCCCGCCTATATTGACGATGCAGGTTGGTGATACGCCGGAACATTTCAAATCATTCAACTCTTGATCATAAATCACAATCAACAGTTGAATGGGGGGCTAGAGATGATATTGATAAAGAGCAGTTAGCTGGTTGTCTGACTCAAGCAGACAGCTCAAGACTCAAACAAACAACTCGATGAACAGGTATGCAAGCGCGAAACTATTGATACCCCAACATTACACTGGGGGGCAGACCCTGATACACAAAATCATCAAGAAGAAAAAAGCTCGAAATACGCAAGGACATCAGTCCCAAAACGTTATTGTCAAAAGCTCGAGGCAAAGGCCGTTAAAGTGTCCAGGTTCACTAAAGTATCTTTTTTAAAGGATCACTACGAACCCCCGGCCACTAAAGTGCCTAGGTTCACTAAAGCATCCTTCTTAAAGGATCGCTAAGAACTCACAGCCCAACATAAAAAGACTCTCAAAAGACGAAAGTGTCTAAGACAAGGTTTATAAAACCCGATCGCCCAAGAGAGCAAAAAAAGTACGATTCGCGGCCCTAAAGTGGCGTAAGATGAACAATTCGCTTCCGTAAGTGGTTTAAGACGAACATTTGCGTACCAAAATATAAAAGCGAGCAAAAGACAATAGCGTGCGAAAGATATAAACAGTTGGGGGTGTTGACAGAATTTATTAACGGTGTTTGTTTATGTGGCTTTCCAACA
>JAPKLY010000929.1:0-14540 GCA_026898435.1 Prunella vulgaris
CAGTAAATCAGCACACAGGGGACTTTTTAACGTGGTTCGGAGATAACCAACTCCTACGTCCACGACCTGATTTAACAGGAAGCTATCCTCAAAACCCTGAGATAGGTACTTGGGTTTTACGTGCCAAGGGACACGAGTAGCCAACTTCCTCTCTTAGGAACTGACCCCTGGGCGTTTTACAAGTCCCAGTCCTTCTAACCAACCTAACTCACACTTTGAGAGGTTTGGTATTCTGGTTTCCAACTAAGATAGCTCTAGCAATACAAATCAATGCTAAATAATAGAGCTATCAATCTAAGCAAATACAGAGTGAATCCTACTACAACACTAGGGAAATTTAATTGCAGAGTGTTGTTTATGATATGCTTTGAGTTCTTGGATTCTTGAGAGTTTTCTCTTGGAAATTTCCCGTTAACCTTGAATGGGTGCAAGGTTCTCCATATTTATAGGCGAGATTCAAAATAGATCCGTTGGAGGAGATCAAATCAAATCTTTCCTATTTTAGATAGATTGCAGGCAAGAAATACTATTCGACCTACCCGCCATGCTTATTCTGGCAAGTTGTCACATCACCTGCAACCTTTTGAGACGCATTAAATGCTGCGCAGACTCCGTGCTTGCGTGTCGGAAGATCATTGGCTTTCCGCTATAACGGCTAGTTGACCTTCAGACATTTATCCTTCCTCGTACATTCAATGCTCTGAGTCTCTTGTTAATAACTCAGTCTGAACGTGTCTTAATGGAGTCTTACTGACATTCTTTTGGTCTCTTGTCCCATAGCATAAATAACCTTTTGCTTTGGACTGACATGATTCAGGTGATCTGAACCAAAGCCTGAGTCAGGTCCTACGTGCATTCAGCGTAGCCTGATAGGTTATTCAGCTCAGTATGTGTTACCTTTTTGCTTCGGACTTACAGGATTCAGGTGAACTGAACCAAGGCCTAAGTCAGGTCCTATGTGCATTCAGCATAACCTGATAGGTAACACTTTACTCTTCACTGACTGAGTTCTGTCCTGAACATGCTTAGTGTACTCAGTAGAAACATCAGCCAATGGTACTTCAGGATTGACTTCAGGATGAATCAGCAGGCTTCGATCTTCAGCTTCAGAATAGACAATCTTCAGCGAGACTGACTGACTTGTTCAGAATGGTTTACACTTCAGACTTCAGTAAATTGGGTCGACTCCAATATTCTTCAGTCTTCAGCATGGTCCTCCTGTACTGAATCTCTAACCTAACTATCCTGAAATATTTATCCTGAACACTATACTTAGGCAAATTCATCAGGGGTTTTGGGATCTAATCAAAATACTCAGATTGTCCCAACACTTCCTTCCACTGAAGATAAGAGGTGAGACTGGTCCAAACAAGTCCATATGAAGAAGCTGGAGTGCTTTTGTTGTTGAAGTACTCTGCACATCTTTGAATGAGGCTTTAGTCTGCTTCCCATTTTGACAAGCATCACACTTCTGCTCAGATGCGAACACCTCATTTGGTAGTCCTCTGACAAGACCTTTCCTTGCAACCTTGTTGAGTGTCTTGAAGTTCAAATGACCTAACCTCTTATGCCAGAGCCAGCTGATCTCTGATGAGCTTTTAGCAACCAAACATGAATCAGCTAGACAACTTGCAAAATCTGCAAGATACATATTACCTCTTCTGAGGCCAGTTAGTAGCACCTGCTCATTTAAATCATTAATAACAAGGCAAGAGTTCTTAGAAAATCTTACTGAATATCCCTTGTCACAGAATTGGGATACTGACAGAAGATTGTGCATAAGCCCTTCTACATAGTAGACTTCTTCAACTCTTGTTCCTTTGATCAGCAGGGTGCCAACTCCTCTCTTGACTCCAAAATTATTGTCACCGAACATAACTCTAGGCCCATCAAGCGTCACAAAGTCCTGGAGGAGATGCTTCTCAAAAGTCATGTGCTTCGAGCAACTGCTATTAATGTACCAGACATGGCCTTTGGATTCTCCTCTCTCTATTGGGCTAGAGTTTGCCTGAAATTAAAACATCAGGTTTTAGGTACCCTTTCTTTGGGTCCTGATTGGTTAGTTTCTACTTTCTGGATCCACAGGTAAAGATCATCCTTTTGAGGTTTAGGAGATCTCAACCTTCTACCAAACTTATGAGTGATAACAGCAGGTTTGTAGGTGGGCTGCTCAAAAGGATAGTTTTGGCTTGAGCCTCCGAATGACTTATATACTTTAGCCGATGAAGGCTTGCCTACTTTGGTTACATTAAAAGTAACCCAGGGATGAGGTCTGTTTCTCTTGGGCTTACTCTGCTGAGATGACCCAAGCTTATCATTCCTCTGCTGATTCTGCTGAGGTCTCCTTGTCTTAGCAGTGCTATGACTTGGATTCCTCTTCTGGTCTTGGGGCTTCTGAGCTTTGGACTTATGTTGGTTATCAGCAGGCTTCTGAGTTTTAGTACTCTTCTGCTCTGCTGAAACCTTATGATCTCCAGCAGACTTCTGAGCTTTTGAGCTCTTCTGTCCAGCTGGGACCTTTTCTGTCCCTCTACTCTTTTGCCCTTCTGATCCAGATGCAGTCTCAGCTGACCCTTTACCCTTTCGAGGATCCCTAATTAATCCACTGTCACCTTTCTTCTTCTTTTGTGGTTTGGGTTTGGGATAACCAAGACCCCTTTTGTCATTCAAAGTTTGTGAGGACTCAGCTATTTCAGACACGACATTCTTTGCCTTAGTCAGCTGGTCCACTTTCAGCTGAAGATGCTGTGAATTTTTTATTGTCAGTTCATTCTGCTTGAAGAGTTCATCGAACTTAGCTGTCAGCTGATTATGTTCTTCACTCAAAACAGTATTCTCAGAAAGTAGCTTTTCTATCAGCTTCTCCTGTTCCTCACACTTTGCAATTAAGTCAGCAGACTTGTTAGCTTGTGAGTCATAGGATATCACTGGTAGTCTTGCATGTTCCAGATCCTGTCTCAAGCTTAGAACTTTAGCTTTCAGACTAGTGTTCTCCTCTTCCAGCTTGGAACAAACTTTTAAGGAGGATTGGAGATCAGACAACAACTTGTGTATATCTGACTAGGTAGAAGAGCAAGATGAGCTAACAGAGGGGGTAGGAGAATTTACCTCTTCTACCTTTGCCATAAGACAGATGTCCTCTTCTGACTCAAAATCAGATGAGGATGAGGATGAGCTGATGTCCTGCTTCTCCTCCTCTGCCAGCAGAGCTCTCTTATCAGCAAATCTACAATCTCTCTTGATCCTCTTTTCTTCTCTCTCCCTTGGTGTAAGCTGAGGGCAATCATAGCTGATGTGCCCTAGCTTATTGCAAGAAAAGCAAACACCATCTCCTTCTCTTCTGGGACTTGGTTCCCTCCTTCTCTCTGGAGACTTGTATCTGGTCTCTTGTTCATCTGATGGTCTTCTGGAATCAGATGACTTCTGGTACCTCCTGGAAGAATAATTCTTGTTCTTCTTCCAATGGGATCTGTACTTCTGGAACTTGTTTGACATCTTGTCAAACTTCTTGGTCAGCAAAGCAAGTTGCTCCTTTAAGCTCATGTCCTCTGGAGTAGAGGACTTCTCTTGACTATCGGCTGCAGCAGAGAAAGCAACATTCTTTGTAGCTGATGAAGTTGGAGTCTCATCTTCTTGGTCTTCTTCTTGGATATCGAACTCATGTGCCTTCAGATGAGATAATAGTGTATGATGACTCATCTCAGATAAATTATTGGTCTCCTT
This sequence comes from Prunella vulgaris, assembly GCA_026898435.1. Classification (NCBI taxonomy): domain Eukaryota; kingdom Viridiplantae; phylum Streptophyta; class Magnoliopsida; order Lamiales; family Lamiaceae; genus Prunella; species Prunella vulgaris. The sequence continues at coordinate 3,724 of JAPKLY010000929.1, forward strand.
GATCACAGTCACCTTCACTCTCCATCTAGAAGTAAGAGATCTCAGGATTTTGTTATTGATCTCCTTCTCTGAGTAATCCTTTCCTAGAGAACTTGCCTTATTCAAGATATTAGTCAATCTCATATCAAGCTGATCAATTGACTCATCAGCTTTCATCTTGAAAGTGTCAAAAGTGTGAAGAACAGCTTGAAGCTTGTTCTCCTTTATCTGATCAGTTTCTTCACACATTAAGGAGAGTTTCTCCCACATCTCCTTAGCTGTCTTGCAGGTTTTGATCTTTTCAATGTACTCCTTAGACAATGTCTCGATAATTTTTGTCCTGGCCACTTGATCCAGATTGAAGAGCTTTCTTTCAGCATCAATTAGTTCACTCTTCTTCTTCTTCTCTGTCTTCCTTCTTTCGCTGATCTCAGCTTCTGGAGTCTTGCCATCACTTACTCATTCCCAAAAAAACTTGATTGGCCCTTCCTCCAGAACATCTAGCATCCGATCATGAATGGCTCCAAGGTGATTCTCCATTCTGAATTTCCAGTAATCATAGTCATCTTTGGAGAATTCTGGCAACTTCCTTGTCTTGGATCCACTCTTCTTGTAGGAAGACATATCTGCAAGAGATTAGATAAAATGCACACAAAATTTTCTAAAATGATTTTCACGGATCTGTCCAGGTGACCACCAAAAGCTTTCTCAGGCTGTGGTCTTTTGGACACACAGCTCTGATACCACTTGTTGGTCCCAAAGGCAGGTTTTACAGAAAGAATACCTTTAAACAAGTCTAGAAGGGGGGGTTGAATAGACTTGTAGGGATTCAAACCTTTTTCAAAATTTTTGGCTTATTTCAAAAACACCAGACTACTTGAGATAGTCTGAATTTGAAAGTCGTGCGCTGTGTAAATTTGTGCGGAAAAGTTTTTGAAGAAAATCAGTTTTAGGTGATGTGCACAAGTAAAGAACAGAAAATAAAGGCACGGGACACGAGGGATTTATAGTGGTTCGGACAAATGTCCTACTCCACTCTCCACAATCCAACTGGAATTGTGGGGCTCTCCACTTACTCACTCACTCACTCACTCACTCACTTCGAGAGTACTACTCCCTTACAAAACGTCAATGCTTTAGAAGCAATCGACTTCTCACAGCTTCTACAAAGCTTTACAAATAATCAGTATGAATATAGAGTGTTGAGTGCGAGTAATGATTTTGACAGAGTTTCGGCAAGCTTAAAGTGCTTGTAAAATCCGATACTGAAATCATTACTGTTACTCTAATTTATAGGGTCAAATAACTAGCCGTTAGGATGGACTAGAAATCTAAGATCCTATAATATCGTATTCGATCAATCATTGAGATTTGATTGAATCTCCTTCTTGATTCCCGTCAATCTTCGCGATCTACAATCAATCAAATTTGTCCCCTTGATTGATTGATCTTCTATTCTGGGAATCTTCCTTCCTTTTGTTGCAGGTCAACCCTTGAATTGATTCCGTAAAATATGGGCATAGCACAAGACTTCAGCTGATCTGTCTCCTCAGCTGGTGTATCAGTTTGCTGATACTTGGACCTCAGCTGATGTGCAAGTCTGCTGGAGTGCACCTCAGCTGGTCTTCAGAACCTTGTCTGGAAACTCTTGATCCTTGGTCCTTGTCATGGCTGCGACGTGCTCAGCTGATCATCTGATCTGTCTCTTCTGATATTCTACTCTTGATACTCCAGTGTAAGCTGCTTAAGTCTTCTATCTTCTGAGATCGGCTAAGTCCTCAAGGTCTTAGCTGGTCTTCTTTTCTACGATAGCTTCAGATCTTCTAGGTAGCAAGGTGAATTCCCCCTTACTCAAACCTATCTAATCCTAACTACACATCAGCTGACTAACAGGTACAACTGGTCTAATTACAAGCTGATTGGTTTATTATTTCATCAAAACAACTAACAGGAATATCCTAACACATATCATCAATCATCTATCTAGAGCTCCGATTGACCTCCTCGTTTTCTTCATATCTTGAGTTCTAGAGCTCCGATTGACTCGATTCTTTTTGCGTTGCGACCCTCTTTTCGAGCTCTTCAACATGGTATATCATTCGCACCATTTTGGTCAAATCAAGAAATCTGAACTTTATCAAACTTGCTCGTCTTTCACTGGTTTTGCTCATTTTCACTACATAACACAACTTTCTAACCAAAAAGGGTTAAATGCACAAAGTATAGCATTTTAGGGTCAAATATGAACATAAGCACATCAAAACCATAGAGAAATGGATGCAAAAAGATGCAATTATGACCCTAATCAGGCTCGTTGCCAAATTCTGGATGTCTCACATTGAATGTCTTCCACTGGGGTGAATCGACAGGATGTCTTAACAATCTATCATCATGATGCCAAGATAAATGTCTAGCATCCACAGTGCTACTATACATTCTCATGAATCTTGGTATTATTGGGAAATACCACATCACCTTCGAAGGAGAATTATTACTCATATATCGCTTCTTACCACACTTGGGACATTCATCGAGATCTGCATACTCCTTACGAAATAAGACACAATCACCTGGGCAAGCATGAATTTTTAGATATGTTAGCCCGATGGACTTGAGCATTTGCTTAGCATCATATGCTCTCGTAGGCAGTACATTCTCATCAGGCAATAGACCACTAACTGCTTCCAGCATATCAGTAAAGCACACATTAGACAATTGGTGAGCTGCTTTTATGTTGAATAATATCAATACAGCTGACAGTTTTGTTGCCCTCTTACACCCGGGCCAAAGAGGTAATCCAACCTCATCCCTTAACTTCTCAGATATATCAAGATGATCTCCCAGATTATCGTCATCCCCACTAGATGAATCAACACTCAGTGCATCTTCAAAACTATCGGCATCTATTGTGTCTTCAAACCTAAAGTCAGCTCCTAGGTTACTTGAGCTACATTCATCTCTTCTCTCACCATGATATGTCTAAACGGTATATGATTTATCAATACCGTGAATCATCAGGTGATCGAAGAAGTTTTCTCGACCACTAATGGATTTCTCATTCATACATTTCCAACACGGACATGAAATGTACTGAGGGTCGGTGCAGTATCTCATTGCATGATTACAAAATTCTTCTACCCCATTTCTATACTCATCTGATAATCGATCTGCTTGAATCCACTTTCGATCCATATAGAACTAAATATGCCTATGAAAAAAAAAATATGATTGTCATACGTTTATTCAAATTCTTTTAAAAGTTTGAACACTTAATTCATTTGGTATTATTGGGACCCTACTAATACTTCTAGTCATATAATTCGACCCTACATATATATTCTAACTAAATATTAATATTTTTCAAAATTTTGGCAGAATTTCGTTTAGATTTGATCATAATTCCCATTTAATCAACATCCTAGTGCTTCCATTTCTGATTTAATTAAAAATAATCAAATCGTAACAAACAATCTACATCAAACAACAATCAACAATAATCTCCCATCTCCAAATCAACTACATTATACAATAAAATTCTAATATTCAAATATAGATCGAACATCGATCATCATATAGTTAAATGTGGATCAAACATCGACCATCATACTTATGAAATTGAAATAAAATTCTACGATGCCAGTTAATACTTATTTATTTAAAAAGTATACTTACAATGATAGTGAATACAGCTGATATCAATGAATCCGATCGAGTTACTTGTTCAAATGTATCACCTACAATTACAAAAACAAGATTCATAAAGAAAATAAGAATGCATAAACTCTACATAACGTGAAAAATATTTTGAAATTGAGGTATAAATGAAACATAATTTATTATCACTTTAATAAAAGATGATTGTTAATTTATATAATCTTATATCATAAAATGATTTCACACAAATGTTAATGTCATTCTCTTAAAACCCATCAAATTTATTTTGAAAATCTCCTTACATAAATAAAATAGCCCCCTTCATATATTATGGGAAAGCATTAATTTCGAACTACTCCTTTAAATTCGAAACAAAATATTATTTGCGTCTTATGCAGCGTACATCAACTATTGATTTATGTAAAATTGTTTTTATTAGGTTATTGTTTTATAATAATCAATTCTACTGCTACATACATTAGTATCTAAAAATATTTTCCAATTATTTTAAAAAATATTAGTAGTTTATGTATAATGTATATATGTTAAAGTGTAAAATATTATAAAATGTTATACTTACTATTGCAAAATGTTTTAATATAAATATAAGGAATTTGAAAATAAATGAATTCTAAAAATCCATGAATTTTAAATGATATGATTTAGTTAACTAAGTATTTAAAGTTTCTCCTAACTTGACCTATGATCAATGTTAAGTATTTGAAATTTTTACTAAAACAAATTAATAGAGTAAATTAATTTATATTGTTAATTTAAAATTCTCAGCCGAAAAATCCCTCCATCTAAATAAAATTAATTGTATAATAGATACGTTTGATATAGAAGTATACAACAACTTTGACTTTGTCTTCCATTAACATTTTGATAGTCAATTAATGGGCTTATGATTTCTAAAAAATTAAATTACAGTATATATATATATAAACAAAAAAATAAATAAAAAACTTACCAGGTTCCGGCGGCGAGGGAACGATGACCCGGAGATTTCGGCGGTGGTGAGGCGACGTCACGGCTCCCGGCGACAACAATGACACATTTCCGACAATGAAGGACTGCATATATAATGCACATATACATATATATAAGATTCCAATATATATATATATATATATATATAATATATTCCCTATCTGGAAATAGAGGCAGCGGGAGGCGACGGCGGCGTCGGTGGCAGGAGGCAGGAAGGCGGCGACGATTTTGTGTTGAAGGGAAATTTGGGGGAGAAGTGAAATTGGGGGGAGAAGACGAAGTACGAAATTTGAAACTGGGGAAGAGAAGTGCCATAAGTATATCCCACGTAGAGAGCGGTTGCTGACTGCTTTGCCTGGGAGAGTGGTTAAAAACCGCTATGAGTAGGAGAGCGGTCGAAAACCGGTTTGGGTAAAGCTGTTCTGAACCGCTCTATCCCTTTAATTTTTATTTTTTTTAAATATTAATTTTAAATTGGATCCTTCTTATAGAGTGGTTTTAAACCGCTCTACAAGACTTTTTTTTTAAAAAATTTCTCTTATCAAAACCACTCTCCAAGTGGGCGCTTGGAGAGCGGTTTTAACAAGAGCTCTCCAAGTGTAGCTCTACAAGATCATACGTGTAGTAGTGAGACCAAGTAAGACTCGCTCCGAATTGAGAACAGATCGAGTCAGATCCGCACTATTTAAAATAGATTGAGTTTTATATTAGTCCCACAGGTGCTCGACTCGTCCCACCCTGCATAGTGTGTATATATATATATTTATAATTAATATTAATATCATATATTCTAACATGTATTCATATTTTCATAAGATAATGACTCTTCAAAATCTTGGACTTTTTCTTTTTTAAAAATAATTAATATCATATTTATAATTTTCTTATTTTTATTTCAAATATGCATAAATTATTGTATTCATATCCAAATATATTGGTATCTAATTAATTTTATATGAAATTTATCAGAAGTTGTTCATTTCTGTGTTAAATTGTCTATTTTAACATTTGATGGTGATATTTACATAATAGAATTATCATATATTTAAATAATGACACAAAAAATTATTTAAAAAATATATGAATGGGATGGCGATGTAACACTGATTAGGGTCATAATTGCATCTTTTTGCATCCATTTCTGTATGGTTTTGATGAGCTTATGTTCATAAATGACCCTAAAATGATATACTTTGTGCATTTGTCAGCTTTGTTGGCTAGAAAGTTGTATTTATAGGTGAAAATGAGCAAAACGGTGAAGAGACGAGCAAGTTTGACAAAGTCCAGATTTCTTGAGTTGATCCAATGGGTGCAAATGATATACCATGTTGAAAAACTCGATGAGAGGTTCGCAACGGAAAAATAATCGAGTCAATCGGAGCTCTAGAACTCAATATATGAAGAAAACGGGGAAGTCAAGGATCGACCGGCAAGGGACGGCACAAGCTCGCGCGCCTAGCACACAAGCCCGTGCATCCAGCCTTTGTGTTCGCGTGGCGATGCTTGGGACCGCGAAAAAAGTGCGTGCACGATCACGCGCCTGCTTCAGGAGCTCGTGCGTCCAGGTGCCCTGCTTGTGCGCCACGCCTGTTTTCTCAGATTTCGGGGGCAATTTCGTCTTTCTCCGCGTTTTAATGAGGGGCATTTTGGTACATGCATGGACAGCACTATATATACTTCAAGCTCAGATTTTCAAGGAAAATTCCACTCACTTTAATTCATTCTCTTAGATTCTTCTTAGATTACAGAGGTTAATGGAGGTTACCAAATGAGTTTATTAGATTTTGCAACATTCAATCATTGATTACTTTCGATCCGTCCGTTAGATTTTTGATCCGTTTGTCCCTACGTTCTTATCTCGATTCAAGCTACGTTTGTACGGTTCAATTTAGTATTTTGCATTCCGGATTAAGAGTTAGCATTTGGAGGTTGTAGCTAGTTTTCCAATTCCACTTCTATTGGTTCATTGATTTCTTTTGTAATAGTGATTAGAAATGATGTTTAGATTGTTAAATGTAGTTTTCCATTTCCAATTAGCCATAGGCTAATTTCCTTATGCATTGGTGTATGAATCTTATGAACTAATATGGTGATTTTATTGATCTTGTGATTGCCATGAGATATTGTATGATTGATTATCTTAATTGTTGATATGAATGAATGCTTGGTATGCTTAATTGAATGTTTGGGCCATTAGGGAATTAGCAAGAAATGAGAATTGAGCTTTTCCATTAATGATCTTGACTGAAGGTTATGCATGCTAGGTGTTTGATGAAATTCCTTAGGACAATGAGAGTTGCCTTTGTGAATAGTCACCAGAATTAGTGTGTTAAGTGTGACAAGACTTTTGTCTAGTTGATTATCCAATTGATCTTGCATGATTAAGAGAGATAATCACCATATGAACCATAGGAGGATTACTGTAATGCTTGTCTTCACACTTGCTCACTTTTGACAAAAGGTGATAAGTAGTCTTTACAATTCTTGCACAAGATTAGTAAATACACTCCCGATCCTTTATTGCTTTCATAGATAAGTCCTCAAATCAACAATCCTACTTCACATTGCCCCGTTTCCCAGTGTTCGATATTTTAACTTGGTCAACTTGCCGATTATACGACGACCACGTACACTTGCGTGTGAGCTACTCAATATTGGCAATCAAGTTTTTTGCGCCATTGCCGGGGAAACGGCCACTTAGTTTGGTTGGGTTTGTTGTTTTATTATTTTCGATTCTTTATATTCTTTGGTAAGTGTTGATACTTGTTTTTTCTTGTATGATTGTGCCAAACATGATGGACGGATACAACTACTCCTCGTATTCTCCACATTAAACGAATCCTTCTACATCTTACACATATCAACCTCACACCTACTCAAGACAAGAATCCTACCCACACCAACATCCATACCAAGATACATCTTATACTCCCTTACATTCTACATCCTATAACCAAAGAGAGTATCATTCTAATCACATCCATGATACTTTACTCCTCATACTCAAGGAAATAGATGATATGATAAGGGAAGACGTAAGATATTTTGAAGAGAGAAACAAGAAATTCGATCGAATTTACAAGGTCCAAGGAGATCAAATCAAGGATTTAGAGGTACGATTGGAACACATGTCTAAACTATGTGGACAACGAGCTCAAAAATGTAAGTCTTCCTTAATCCAAGCTAAATTTAGTGAGGGTTGTAAGGGGATTGAATTGAGGAGTGGGAGAAGGTATGAAGAACCTAGAATGCCTACTTTTGATGGTGATTGTGAAAAAGGGGTAGAAGAGGAAGGATTGATGATTTAGATGTTGGAGTTGGTATGTAATATGCTTTCCATTAGGTGAAGAAAATGGGAAGGAAGAGAAGAGTATGGTGGAAGAAGTGATTGTGGAACAAGGAAAGAAGGGTGGATATGAAGAGGATGGAAGAGATATACGTAAGTGGAAAAGAGCTAGGGAAGAAAGGGAAAAGAAGGATAAGGTTGAAGTAGATGAATGGGGGGGTACCTAAAATGGTGGTGCCCCTTCCATATCCTCAACGGTTTGCCAAGAAGAAGTTTGATGAGAAGTTTAGCAAGTTTTTGGAAGTCTTCAAGAAATTGTACATAAACATTCATTTTTATGAACCTTTGGAGCAAATGCCAAGTTATGTTAAGTTCTTGAAGGACTTATTAGATAAAAGAAGAAGAGTGGATGAGCCGGAAATGGTTAAATTGACAAAGAAATGTAGTGACATCTTGAGTAGGAAGCTACCTCAAAAGGAGAAAGATCCAGGATGCTTTACCATAGTATGTGATATGGGAAATGGTGTGATACGTAATGCTCTTTGTGACATAGGAGCAAGTATTAACTTGATCCCACTATCTATCTTTAAGAGTTTTAATCAAGGCCATTTGAAAAGGACGTCCACGACGTTGCAATTGGCTGATGGATCCACTACAATCCCAAATGGCTTCATTAAAGATGTTCTTGTGAAGATCAAAGACTTCACTTTTCCGGCGGACTTCTACGTGCTTGTCATGGATGAGGATAAGGACATTCCCCTTATTCTAGGAAGACCTTTCTTGGCAACCGCCCGTGCGGTCATTGATGTTTACAATGGAGAGTTAACTCTAAAGCTTGATGGTGAAGAACTACATTTCTCAATACAAGATGCAATGAAGCATCCAAGGGAGAACTCTTCTTGCAACTCTATTAATGTGGTTGAACTTTGCATTCAAGAAGCATTTGAAGATTCTCAAACTCCTTTCTTTACTTCTAATTATGAAATTCCTAACTATAACAAAGTAAATGATATTGATTGCTTTGTTGATGATGTAGGAATTGAGGAACTCAAGTGGAGGAGATGCTCATGGAGATCAAGGAGGAGGAAAGTGCAATGAAGCAAGGAGATGAAGCAAGTAAAGATAAAGAAGAAGAGGTGAGGATTGCATTGAAGCCTTTGCCCGACCACCTAAAGTACGCGTATCTTGATGAAGACTAAACGTGTCTGGTAATAGTAGCTTCTACTCTTAATGATATTGAGCTTGCTAAATTGCTTGTTGTACTTAGAAAGCACAAATCGGCTATAGGTTCGACCGTAGATGATCTTAAAGGTGTTAATCTTTCTTTATGCATGCATAGAATACGTTTAGAGGAAAATTGTTGATTATGGTCATAATTGCATGTTTTAGCACACATTTTTATTTGCTTTTGTTGATATTATGTTCATATTTGACCCTATTATGCTATACTTTGTGTATTTAACCCTTTTTGGCTAGAAAGTTGTGATTGTAGGTGAAAATGAGCAAAATGAGGAAGAAATGAGCAAAATTGAGAAAATTCCTAAAATCTGGAGTTGAGCCAATGGAAGCAATTGATATTCCATGATAAAGAGCTTGAAGAGAGGGTCACAACGCAAATAGAATCAAGTCAATCGGAGTTCTAGAACTCAAGATATGATAAAAACGAGAAAAATCGAGCATGACCCAAGCTAAGGGACCAAGTCTGCAGGACCTCCTCTACGCTCGGTCGCGTGCCAGATCCCTGGAGCGGCAGCTAGAGCTCTGCGCGAGAGGTCGCGCGACCGCGCTCGACAGCCAACAAGCTCAAGCTCGGCAAGAGTGCAAAGCGCGCGACCCAGCTGCCGACCACGCTCAGCAGCCACTCTTCTTGTGGTCGGCAGCAGTTCAGAATTTCCAGATTTTCAGGGCTATTTTCATATTTTTGCACGTTTTAATGAAGGGCATCTTAGTAAATGATCTAAGGGTACTTTATATACTTCCATATCAGATTTTCAGAAAAGAGATTCATTCATAGATTTCATTTCTTTGATTACACACATCATCATATTCTCTCTCTAGATTAGTAGAAGTTAGAGGTAGTTTCCATTTGGGTTCTTTAGATTTCTACTTCCGATTTCTACGATAACTTTTGATCGACCGTTCGGATCTTCAATCCGTTTGTTCCTGCATTCTTGTAATAGCTAGAGCTACATTTCTACCATTTGAATTTCAAATTCCATTGTCGGATTGTTAGATAGCTTTTAGAGGTAATTTGTATCTTTCCAATTTTCGTTGTAATAGGTAATATTTCTACATTTATTTACAATTCCTGCATAATGATGATTGTAGTTAGTCAAATTACTCTTTTGTTTACCAAATTAGCCATAGGCTAATTCCTTTGTGCATTAGTGTATGATTCCTATGGAGTAATGTGGTGAATGTTGATCTTATGAATGCTATGAGATGTTGTATGATCAATTCTCTAAATTGATGGTTTGTATGAATGCTTTGAATGTATAATTGATTGAGGGCCATTAGGGAGTTGGTCTCATATGAGAATTGGGCTATTTTCCTAAATTTTTTTATTATTAGGCCAATGCATACTAAGTGTTTGATTAAATTTCTAAGATAGTGAGAATTATCTTTAGTGAATAGAAAGAACAATTAGAGGCTCTAATGTGTATCGAGGGACACCTTTGCATGTTAGAGTGGCTTGCCAATTAATTGTACAGTACCTCATTGCATGATTAAGTGATACATCACCATGTGAAACATAGGATAGTACACTAATACATCTCTCACATAACTTGCTCACTTTGCAAAACAAGGTGATAAGTAGTTTGCTATTTTGACGCACTAGTAGACATTAGATACCGATTCGGCTTTATTGCTTTGTTCATTTCAAATTTGAACACAATCGTACCTTACA